>LKTO01000124.1:0-105191 GCA_001399465.1 Hymenoscyphus scutula | reverse complement strand
GTCTCTTAGGATTTTATTATTAAGCTACTAAAATCTAGAGACCTAATAATAGAAGTTAAATATAACTTAATTCTAGTTATTATAGAAAGACTTACTAAATATATAATACTAATACTATATATAGAGTTTAATTTATAATAATTAGCTTTAATTTTAGAATAATAGATTTAGCTAGCTATTCTATATTAAAGTATTACTTTAGAGACCTTATAGATCTTTACTATAGAGTGTTTACTTAGCTTTTTAGACGTTCGAATAGCCTTAATAGCTAGAATGATTTACGCTTCTTAGGTTTAAATTTCTATAATAAATAGTTAAAAAAACACGTCTTAAAGTTTATAAGTAGTAGAGTAGAGAAAAGTGTATCGCTTAGTAATATATATCGCTCGGTAGTAAACTACGTTATATCTATATATAATAAGTAATAAATAAGAAAAATTATAATATTAATAGCTTTATCTATATTTAATAGTTATTCTAATAGAAATATCTTTTAAACTAGTATATAGAGTATTTATAGTATTTATAATTTATTTAGAGAGTATTTAATATAATTACAATTAATTAGAAAGTAAAACTATTAATTACTATAAAATATATAAATTTAAAACACTTTATAAAATTCTATTCCTTATACTATATAAACTGAAGTCTCTCCTAGTCAAACGAAACAAATCATGAATTTAAGAGTACATTTCATCTATTCTCCTACCCGTCGCCTCCATTGCCGAGGTGGCTGTGAGCATCTCATTAGTACTAACTCATTCTTAACACCTCACGTACAACATACAAGCCCATATCTCTACTCCTTAATTACTTTACAAATTCCATATCCAAGACACCAGGCTGGTGTCCGTACTCTCTTTACCCGTGGACGGAAGACGACCGGTATATTATCTTGATCCTGGCTCTCCCCTCTCAATAGAGATAGAATCAACGATATGATCCCCCAGTGAAGCTCCCGAGAACTCACAGCGTTGCTTGTTTCTTTCCTCGCATCATCCTTGCAATATCTCCTTCTCTTTCGTCCCTCGTCGTCCTGAAAGTGCCGGAGACCCTCGTACTGGACAAGGGAATAATCAACTCGATCACCATCACGGCTCGCTTCCAGTGAAGCTCCCTGCTGATTTCCATGCAAATTCGAGTCGGATTGGTGGGTGGTGCACCTTCTTGTGTAGGGTCTTTGGATTGTGTGTGGGTTTTGTGTTTTTTGTTTTGTGTTTTGTTTTGGTTTTGCAATTTGAATTGATTATTTTCGTTAGATCAAGCTGCCGAGTCTATTAGTGGAATCAAGGTTATTGTTTGGTGATTGTTGATTTTGGTTCATTGTTCAGGAGGGATCTCGAAACTCGGGCCCCAAGGCGAACGCCAACGCCAGATTCTTCTTGAAGTACCCGTAAGTATGTTTTAAAGATGGACAACAATACTCCGGGCGAAACACTGCACAAGATTAGGTATATCGATTATTGATAGCAGGTCGATAAGTGGTGGCAAGGAATCGATATGCTGTGGATATGGGAGGCAAGTGCCACTACCGGCGAGAACGACGAAAGATATCCTCCGCGTCTTTCCTGTACTGTTTCTTCTTCTTTCTCTCTTGCTTCCTCTTCTTCATTTGCCGAGTCTGGTTTTTATACCATTGCCTATTTTGGGCTTCCATCTTCCTGGCATCTATCTTAGCTCGTCCTCCTTTGTCTAAAATCAACCAGGAAGTCCAGGCAAGGTCGATAACACAACAAATACAGGTAACGATGGCAGTTCCCTGGGGTTGAAGCTTTTTCCAAGGTCCAGAAAGTCAAAGTAGCAGCAAGACCATCCGAGTTCGCAATTGATACTGCTACTATGATGATTTCCCGGTCCGTTTTCGTCCAAAGGGCCAAGATACTACATATAGTAGACTCGATTGTCAAGACCAAGCCACAGCGAGAACTCCAGGTATCTCCGATTTCCCTTGGAAAGTACCCCAGATGCCAGCGATGAAGATGTTCCACAAATTGACAGTCAGCGACATGCAAGCCATTCAAGTCGTAGGCGCCTGCTGTGGTGTAACATCCAAACCATAGGTACATGCCACCAGTCGAGAAAAGAGCTAAAAGACACCAACACATAATGTTGGATGTCCGAAACTTCGGAGCTGCAGCTTCTAACTCCTCCCCCAAGAACATCATCACCACCGTCAGACCAACTATCATCTTCTTCATCTTCGTCTTCGTGATCTTCTTCGTCTTCATCTTCATCTTCATCTTCATCGTCGGATCGAATCCTGGTATATTCGTTACGTCAGGTTGGTATCGTTTCGTCCTAGAACTAGTTCCGTCTCGTAGTCGAAATCGTCCATTTCCTGTAGGTGCCAACTCTGAGGAATCTCCGGCCTCCAAAAACAGGAAAAGTAACGTCCCTCATGTTCACAATCGTTCCTTCCCTACTTCACTCGCCGCCATGTGACATCCGTACCTACCCGGTATTTGACGGGAATCAACAGGAAAAATTCCATCACCCGTAGCCCCTTCCTCCACGATCAACACATAATCCTGAATCCGAGGTGGGAAAGGGATTATGCACACCACCCAAGGAATTTTCAAGAATAAACATCCACACGACCAAAATACCAGGCGTGGAATTCGAAACCTTCTATCTCTAAAAAGCTTCTGGATGACATAGTTGAGGTCGATCAACCTTCCGAGCATTAGTAAAGTGTAATAAATAATTAAGAAAACACTCTCACAATCCCCGTTTGAACATCGATGCCGATATCGTGTGGGACCACTCCAGAAAGAAGCTCATTGATTATTCTCTTCTGTTACGACTCCTTTGTAACTGCTTATGAGCAGAAATTGCCGAGTTCAGTTGCAGAATAGCGATACCACGAATAGTGTTGATGTTTTTCCTAATCGGTTTTCTGCCAGCTACGTTGTCACCGTCTATGGTGGGAAGCGAAACATATAATACCCTTATAATAAGGGATCACTACAACCGGCAGCGCGATCAGAGTCTTCTTAAGACTTAAAAATTTAAATAGCAAGTTATTAGCGTTGACAAACTTCAAACTAAGGTTAACAATATGTATTTCCTAACTTTCTTAATCCCCCTCATTTATCGTCAATCCAACTTTCGAATCTTGCCAATTTATGACCACCGCGTGGGACACCTCTAAAGCTATCGAGTAATATTACAATCGCCTGCCGTTTTTACGCACCACACCGGACATAACCCCAACCCAGTCTCCTTCAATCGAAGACTTTCTTCTCCTGGGCGCTAGTTGCCGCGTCTCCGATGCCCTCTACAGTTCCCCTCTCTGCCCCTACCACTCCCTTCTGACTCTGCTTGGCCGCCAACGGTGATGGCTATCAAAAGCCGAATCGCGTCAACGATATTGCAGAGGTAACCGGCGAAAGGGGCTAATGTTGCCCCCTGTAGTTGGCAATCGTTGACCTGCTTCTCATATAGCAAGCCAAGGGTTGATCAATCCCCACAGCAGTCTTCAAGCCCATCAAGATTTGAAATCTAGTCAAATCACCCGATTCGTTTGCTTCCCCCACAAGGCCAAACAAATATAACACATCTCATCAAAGTCTCGGCGCAAATCATCCCCTATGATCCAAAACAAATCGTCTCGCAACAATCTTCTCCTGCTCCCCCTCCCTCTCCTCCTCAAAAAGTAACTCCACCTTCGCCCCCCCATCAACCATCCTCCTCACATCCGCACGATAAAAGGTGCTAGTCTGCGGATACAACGCCAGAACCCTTCTCCCGGGCTCGTAATCTCCCAGATGTGCCGACGCAACAGGAATGGGCACCATCTGACTCGCACTACTTTTGTAGGTCGTCTCCACCGTATTGGGATCCGGATACGGATCCCTCACTTCATATCTTCGACTTTTACCCTCGCCGATGACGCGGGTTACCACGCCCTGGATCCAATCGTGTTCATCGCCGGATTTGCGTTTGAATGCCACCTCGTCGTTCACGGCGTATACGATTTTGGGTTTATTTCCACTGCGTTCTGCTTGCGTCTCAGAAGAATGACTGTCCGAAGTCCTTATAATGACATCCAAATTCCTAGGCGGTTGACTTCCCGTCCTTGGTGGTCCTCCCCCTCCCAACTTCCGGACTTGTCTATTGTCTGCTGGTGATGGGCCCGGGGAGTCGGAGGGATCGTATTCAATCGCAGTTCGTGAGTGGGAATCCCTCGATGTGGAACCGCGGGAGAGAGAAACGGAAGCCTTTTCCTTTTTCTCCTCTTCCTCGTTGTGTTTCGTCAGAGTGGTGAGGAGGTCTATTTTCCCCAGTGCGCTGTCCTTGTCTTCTGCTGTTCCGAGGGCGGCTTTCTCGTCGTCGGCTATTTCGACCATTTCGCGGTACATGACGTCCAAGACGTCTATTTCTTCGATGGGGAGTTCTACTCAAAATGTTAACTTTCGAAATTGATGAGATGAGAAGAGGGAACAAGTATGGAATGGCATTCTCACTCTTCCCCGAGGCTTGAATCTCATGCATCCGGACTTCTTGGGCGAATATCTGCATGGTGAGGTCCTTGGCCCTCTTTTCGAATTGCGCAACGCCTTGGATGGATTCTCGTGTGCTACTCCAGATGGTGTTTTCGGCATGTCGCTCGTCTGCATTAGCTCTTCCACCATTCCGCCGCCTTCCTGGGGCACTTGACATTCTTTCGATAGGACGTGAGGGTTTGGTTTCTGTTCTAGCTAGAGAGAGGTTGCGACAAATAGGATAGCGTCGGTCTTGGTTTCGCTAATAAAAAGGGGTTACAATAGTGGAAACCCCCAGTTCCGCAAGCCAATTAAATAAATGCGAATAGGAGTGAATAAGGTGGTTGTGGTGTTGTGGTGTTGTGGTGTTGTGGTGGTGAAGATGGATAACTTAAAGTGACGACCTGATGTTCGATCTCACCCCTGCCGCTAACCTAACAAACCCCACGTTCCAGCCTTGCCTCGCCGCCTTGCATCCGCCCTCTCCACCTTTTCTCAACACCAAAAAAATCCCCCCTCCATCAAAATATACAAACCTCAACACCATGCCTCTCGACACATCAACCTACTCCCTAGCCCTCCTCCGTCTCGACGGCAGAAGATGGAACGAATTACGCCGATTGACCGCGCAAATCAGCACCCAAGCCGCCGCGGACGGCTCCTCCTACCTCGAGATGGGCAACACAAAAGTCATGTGCACCGTGTCTGGACCCTGTGAAGCAAAAGGCGCAGCAGGAGGAAAACTAGGAAACGATAGGGCGGATATACGAGTTTCAATAAGTGTCGCGGGATTCAGCGGGGTGGATAGGAAGAGGAGTGGGAGAAATGACAAGTTCGTCGCCCGTCCAGTTCTCGGATTTATATCCTGGTAATTCGGGCGTGAAATGCTAATTGGAATGATACAGACGCATAACAGAAATGCAAACCACAATCAGCAATGCCTTTGCTCAGAATTTATTCATAAAACTATACCCTCATTCTACCATTTCGCTCTCCCTCCATGTTCTCTCCCAAGATGGTTCTCTACTTGCTGCCTGCATTAACGCCTGTACCCTCGCCCTGATCGATGCGGGAGTTCCCATGCGGGACTACATTTGTGCCTGTACTGCTGGTTCGACCTCTTCATACAGCAGCAACGACGAGTCAGCGGACCCTTTGTTGGACCTCAATACCATGGAGGAACAGGAATTACCATTCTTGACTGTGGCCACGATGGGGGAGAGTGATAGTGTGAGTGTGCTGGTTATGGAGACCAAAGTGCAGATTGGAAGGTTGGAGGGGATGCTTGCCGTGGGTGTGGATGGGTGTAAGCAAGTAAGAGCGATTTTGGATGGGGTCACGAGGGCACAGGGTGCGAAAATACTAGAGGGGAGTCATATCTGAGGAATTTTCAGGGGAAGAAAACTCAATGGGAAATGGGGAACAGGCTTTGAAAAGGGGCTTGCACTACGGATAGATGGAATATGTGTGGCGCGCTGTACCCATTATGGAAGGTCTTGATATGATGATACCCATGATACTAGGTGTTTTGGAGTTATAGAGGAGGGGCTGTGAGATAGCTAGAATGGGAGAAGACAAAATTCAAAAAAGGAATGTCTTATGATTTTCCTACTACGTGAAAAATATTAAAGATATCTCCTAGCCTATTTTCATATACCTTAATTGCAACGCTAAAAAAAAGTCGCCAACTAAAGCAAATTTATTCTTAATTGACTCTAGAATATTGTTTAACATTATGATATTCTCTAGATTAGAAATTAAACTAATGAATACTTGCTACTTAGCTGATTCTCTTAAGTATTCATAAAGGTTTTAATTAAGTTTTAAAGAATACTTCTTAGTAAATAAGTAATGTAATTAGTTTTTAAAAATACTTTTCTTTCTTCTCCTTTTTCTTACTCTACTACCAGTATTAAAGCTATAAATAGATAATAGAAACTATTCTTCTTTTCTCTTTAAACTTTGAATTTTATAAAATAGAAGAGGAGTAGAAATAGATAGGGTAAAAACTATTACTGGAATCCTAACTAGAAAAGTCTACAAAAAGAAAAATTGTAAAATATAATAGTTAAACTACTTAGTATAGTTCTATGGACGTTTTAACTTTTTAGTATTATTATTAGTACCTCTATCTACTTAGATCCAGTCTGTACACTCTCTTCGACCGAATAGCTCTAGAGAAATAAAATTTAGTAGAAACCCAACTTGAAATCTATAAACAAGGCCCCTAGAAGCAAGAAATAGGGAAGACATGCTAAAAAGCGACAAAGACTATGGGTTTGTAGGGTTTCAAAGGCACTCTCGCTACAGCTGTTTGGTTACCAACTCGCTAATCGCGGGTGAATCACCTCTCTGACTCACATCCCTTTCCAACACTCTTGTAACAAGTGTACCCACAGCCATTTGGTGTACATCGAGACGTGTTCTTCGCGCCTGAGTCTCATAAACAAACAATGTCAATCAATTTCGCTCGTGAAGAGGAGGCCATCCTGGCTTACTGGAAGGAGATTGGTGCTTTTGAACGTCTTCAGGAACTCTCCAAAGACAAGCCACCATACACATTATACGATGGACCGCCCTTCGCGACCGGTTTACCCCACTATGGCCACTTGTTGGTCTCGACGATAAAGGATTATATCTACAGATACTAGGCAATGAAGGGTCATCTCGTCAACCGTCGATTTAGCTAGGACACACACAGATTGCCTATCGAGTACAAGATTGATAAGAAGTTCGGCATGACTGGGAAGGCGGCTGTCGAGGAATTAGGAATTGGCCGGTATAACGCTGAATACAAATCTATCGTAATGCGGTATGCAGACGAGTGGAGACAAACAATTACTCGTCTGGGCCGCTAGGTTGACTTTAAGAACGATTACAAGGCAAGTCCACCACCATCAATGTCTGCAGAAAAGATTGGGATGCCCTTGCAGCAGGAGCTAACTGGTGCGTAGACCATGGATGCCCCTTTCATAGAGTCCGTTTAGTAGGTTTTCAAACAACTCTTCGACAAGGATGTTGTATATCGGGGATACAAAGTTATACCCTACTCGACTTCCTTAGCTACTCCGCTAAGTAACTTCGAGACTGCTCAAAATTACAAGGATAGGCAGGACCCTATAGCTATTGTCAGCTTCCCTCTAGTCGATGATCCAGAGACCTGCCTTCTTGCCTGGACAACGACCCCGTGGACCCTCCTAATAAATCTGGCAATTGCCGTCAATCCAGATCTCGACTACATCAAAGTGAATAACAAGAAGTCTAGAAAGTCTTACGTGCTGCTCGAGTTGTCTCTTAGGATGCTTTACAGCAAGAAGGACGAAAAGAATGGGGTATATACTGTTACCGAAAGATTCAAGGGAAAGGAGATATATAGTTAGAGATACAAGCCCCTCTTTCCGTATTACAGGGAAAGATTCTGGTCCAAAGGCTTCTATGTCTTAACAGACTGCTACGTTGTAGCTGGGGAAGGTGTTAGGATTATTCACTAGGCTCCAGCCTATAGTAAAGAGGATTACTAGATTACGATGAAAGCTAGTATCATTTCCGAGTTGAATCTTCCGCCAAATCCTGTCGACGATTATAGCTGCTACACTAATGAGATTATCTACTTCGCTAGTTAACATGTAAAGGATGCCAAGAAAGGTAATATCAAGCACCTTAAAAGTATAGGACAGCTAGTTAAGGATTCTTAGATTATGTATAGCTACCCTCATTGCCCTAGATTAGACACCCCCTTAATATATAGTGTGGTCTCGGCCTGGTTTGTAAAGATTGGTCCTATCATTCTAGACATGCTCAAGACGATTGATAAATTACGCTAGGTCCCTGGTTTTGTTAAGGAAAAAAGATTTATGAATTAGATCGCTAATGCGTATGATTAGAATGTCTCTCGAGACTGCTATTAGGGTACGCCACTGCCTTTGTGGGTAAGCGAAGACCACTCGGAAGTCGTCTGCGTAGGTAGCATTACAGAGCTGAAAGAGTTAAGCGGATATGACGAGGAACTCACCGACATTCATCGCGATGTTATTAATGAGATCACTATTCCGAGTAGATAGGGCAAGGGATAGCTTTGTCGTACCTAGGAGGTCTTTAACTACTGGTTTAAGTCTGGATCAATGCCTTATGCTTCTAGATATTATCCTTTCGAAAAAGACAGCGTCAGTAGTCTTGTAAAAATCTTCCTAGTAGATTTTATTACAGAAGGTCTCGATTAAACAAGGGGCTGGTTCTACATAATGGTCGTAATCGGAACCCACCTTTTTGGCGTGTCACCATTTCGCAACTATATCATCAATAGTATAGTCCTTGCGGAAGATAGTAAAAAGATGTTAAAACGCCTGAAAAACTACCTAGACCCCTAATATGTCATCGATTTGTACGGCGTTAATGCTTTACGACTTTATCTTATTAATTCGCTAGTCGTTCGAGCAGAATCTCTTCGATTTAAGGAGAGCGGGGTCAAGGAGGTAGTAGTAAAAGTTCTACTCTCGCTCTAGAACAGCTATAAATTCTTTGATGCCTAGGTTCAGTTACTAAAGAAACAAGAAGGGATTAACTTCGTTTTTAGTAGTGAAAGTAGACCTACAACAAGCAATGTTATAGACTTGTGGATTCTCGCAAGCTGTCAAAGTCTTGTGAAGTACATCGATGAGGAAATAGCAGGTATGTATAACAACTTTATTATAGACCTTCAACCCAGGACTAACAAACCATTAGAATACCGCCTATACACAGTTGTCCCTTTGATCCTTAATCACATTAAGGCTACTACAAATTGGTACATCCGATTCAATCGTGACTGTCTCAAGGGCTCTGGGGGTTTGTAAGATACACTTCACGCTCTCAATACTCTCTTCGATGTACTTTTTACTATTATTCGTTCTCTTGCGCTATATGCACCATTTATAACTGACAAGATTTTCGGCCTCCTTCTACCCTTCGTCCCTTCATTACTACTGAGCGAGGATCATCGAAGTATCTATTTCGCGGAATTCTCTATTGCTAAGGAGAAATACTTTAATAAGGTTATCGAACGTTGCGTAAGCCGTATGTAAAATATCATTGAGCTTAGTCGAACTGCTCGTAAGAGACGGGCCATCGGGCTCAAAACGCTATTGAAAAGCCTGGTAGTACTACATCCTAATACGACTTACCTTAAAAATTTATAGCTACTGTAAGAATATATTTGCCGTAAGCTCAACATCTGTGAGCTCATTGCTACTTTAGACGAAGCTCGGTACGATGTACAATATAGTGTTACGGCTGACTTTCCAGTCCTCAGGAAGAAGCTCAAACAAAATGCTAAAAAGGTATTTGCAGCGTTGCTAAAATTTAGCATCGATCAGGTTCGCCAAATGATCTAAGACAAAAGCATTATTGTGGAGGGTGTGCAGGTCGATGCGAAGGACCTAGTCATCCGACGATCTCTTGGGCAAGACCAAGCAACAACACTTAAGACAAATACTAATAGGGAAGTTCTTCTTATATTAAACCTCAAGGTAAGTCGCGAGCTAAAACTAGAAGGTTTATCAAGAGAGATCATCAACCGTGTACAAAAGCTCCAGAAGAAGGCAGGCTTGGAACCAACGGATGATGTCAAAATGGAGTATGAGCTTTTGGCGGACCCGGAAAATACAGAGATTGGGGAGGTATTCATCGTTCATAGTGATTCTATGAGTGTAGCACTGAGAGGTCCTATTCAGAAGAAATCAATTGAGAAGGAAGACAAGGTTATCTTGGAGGAGGAGCAAGAAGTCCAGCATGCTATCTTTCTACTTCGACTTTGTTCGCTTTGATAGATATTACCTAGTTACCCGACACCTAAAAGCATAATATCTCGTTATTTACCTCTTGGTATTTCCACTGTTATCACAGGACTAATAATAATAAGTGTTGCTAGAATCACTTAGAATCTACTATAGCCGTATATATAACTAGCGAGAATATCAGATTTTGACCCCGCGGAAAAAAAATACTAAAAATCAGAACTCGACTTTTGCTCTTCTTATTATTAGTTAATAACAACGTCTCTATATATTATAGTATAACATCTAATAATAGTATAAAGGTACTAAATTAAGTATAACGTGGTTTACCACCGAGTGGCCTATATCACCGAGTGGCCCACTTTAAAACTTATACAAAAAACGTCTATATATAACTGTACATCTTATGTATTCATGAATATATTCATTTAAGATTGAAATATTATAAAAGAAGTAAGGTTTCAAGATTATAATAATATTAATTTAAATCTTTATAAGCTTTAATTAATGATTCGCTTAAAAAGACCTCTGTAATTATTAACTATTTTTTCTTTTTTAAATAACACATTAGTATAAGCTAAGTAATACTTAATAACTAAGATTAAATAATAATTATATATTAATAAGACTAAAATTTTAATTTTAAATATTTTTATTTATAAATATATAAAGTATATAGTTATATATAGACGTTTTTTATATAAGTTTTAAAGTAGGCTACTTAGTAATATAAGCTACTCGATAGTAAACTACGTTATATATATATTAATATATACTTAGACGAGTATTATATAAGCTCTCTCGACTATTTTATAGCTTATTTTTCGCTAATATCTACTACCTCTCTCTTTTTACTATAATCACTTATATATAATATAAAAATATTTATTTTTTAATTTTTTAACTATATAAGTAGAGATTAAAGCTATATTAATATTTTCTAATATTCTCTACTCTATTTAGATAAGTATAATTAGACTTACTATCTATACTTATATATAAAAGAGTATCTTTTCTATTTAAATTATATTCTATTCTACTAATAATTATACTACGCTATAAGATAGAGACTTCTCTATATAAAGTCTCGAGTATATACTTCTTTTAGCTCTTTGTTTTTCTTATCTTTCTAGCTATATTAGTATACTAGTTATAAAATAATTAAGAGGTGTTAAGTAGGTATTTAGATAGTAATTAATTTATTTTAGTACTAAAAAAGTAGTAATAAGCTAAAGAGAGTTTAGGTAATACTAGCCTAAGTATAGAGACGTTATTATTATAGTATATAAGAGTTTTTAAAATAGAAAAGTAATTACTATATAAATTTTCGATCTTCTTATTATTACTAGAGAATAATATCTCTAATATAGTTTATTAGCGAGTCGATTATATCACCGAGTCGATTACTAAAAATATATATAAAAAACGTTTATATAACTCTAGTAAAAATCTATAATTCTTAATTAAAATTAATAAAATAAAAAATTTACTTTATTACTAATATAGTTTATTAGCGAGTCGATTATATTACCGAGTCGATCACTTTTCCTTAGTACTACCTTCTAAAACTTTAATACGTGTTTTCTTTAACTATTTACTCTAGAAATTCAAATTTAAGAAGCGTGAATTACTCTAGCTATCGAAGCTATTCGGTCGTCTAAAAAACTAAGTAAACGCTCTATAGTAAAGATCTATAAAGTACTATATATAAGTCTTTCTAATAGAATAGCTAGCTAAACCTACTACTCTAATTCTTAAACTAATTATTATAAGTTAACTAAGTTAGAAGAGGAAGTGATTATTTAGTATATACTTAATATAGATTCTAGAGGATTTACGCTCTAGCTTACTAGTATAGAAGATATAGCTAATTTTATTCTCGAATTATAAGAGAGAAGACACGTTAGTAAGCTCTAGGTATATTAATTTATATAATAATAACTAGTCTTAAAGACGTGTTTTAATCGTCTTTACGACTTCTAAAGAGCCTTATATAAAGATCCTAAGCTTATTAGCGCGTAGTTTCAACTAGTAGAGAATATAAGAGTAAAAGATAGTATTTAAGACTACGATTTTTAGAATTTCGACGAAACTAGATTTATAATAGATATTATTTATTCTAGAATAGTTATTACTTAGATAGACTAGTATAGTAGAGGTAAGGTAGTTTAGCTAGATAATTAAGAATAGACTATAGTAATTATCTATATTAATATAGAGAGCTTAAGTATTCCTCTATTCTTAGTAGTTTAGAGTAAGAACTATCTCTCTAACTAGTATACTAATAATAGCCTTCTATCTAACTAGGTTATTAAACTAATAAGTAATAGTTAGATAAATAATAAAATAGATCTAGAATAGTTAAAGTTCTTTAATAAATATACTATAGCTTATATAAAGAGTCTATATCGAATACTAGTTTTAGATAAGTATAAGAGTTATAAATTAGCTAAGTTCTAAGAGTACTATAAGATATATAATATTATTACTCTTAGACTACCTCTATATTTATTCTATCTAATCTAACTACTTAATATTAGATACTATAGTATTTTAAAATAGACGTATAATTAGTAGATTAAGATGTTTATTAAGGTCTATATTAACTATATTATAAAGGTTAAGTTCTTTCTAGCCTTTATAGTAATATATAAGGAAATAATAACAGTTCTAAACTATTAGACTAGATTCTATAGAGCTAGTCTAGTATCTTTTAATCTATAAGTAGTTCTTTTAAAGCTTAATATAAGGTTATAGAATCTAACTCTCTCTTAGCTGTCTAGTTCTAACTCTCTCTCTTAGATGTTCTAGATCTATTTAAATCTAACTAAAGTACTTTTATAATTAACTCTTATATAGCTTATTACTAAGGAAACTCGCTAACTTTAATTTTTTAAATAGTTACTATATTAGTAAAGAGTATAGAGTAAATAGTATATAAGATAACTCTTTTATCTATAGAGGTTTATACTCTTTATATAGTAAATAAAGCTCTAAGTAAACGCTATAGAGCTAAAAAGAATTATATCTATTAAGGGAGAGCACTTATAGTAGAGGATACACAGGATATTTTAGCTTAGAAGGATATAGATAAGTAAGTACAATATAATATACATAAGATAGAGTCTAGTTATAAAGAGGAGTAACCTTTTAGGTAGTACTATAGAACTTATAAAAATGCTAGTTATAATATACGAACTTATTAAGAAGTTAAAGATATATCTAGTTTATTAGATTCTAAGAGCGATAATTAATTTAATATGTTATAGTTGATTTATTTAGATGTAAAGTTTAGTACTAAGGAAAAGTGATTAACTCGGTAATATAATTAACTCGCTAATAAACTACGTTATATTAATTAGAAAGTAGTTATCCTTATAATCTAGCTCTATATTCTTCTACTCTTCTTCTCTTCTTCTCTTCTTCTCTTCCTCTCTTCTCTCTCTATATAGAATCTCTAACGTTTTAAGCTAGTAACTACTTTTTTAATAAAAGGTAGCGTATATACTAAATTTATAGAAGCGCTCTACTAAAAACCACCTGTTACACTATATTTTATTTAGAAAGGGGAGAGGGAGTAGATACTATAGTTATTTCGTTACTTAGTTATAAGTGAAGCTTACCTACCTAACTAGTCTCTCGCTACTTGTAGACAATTTTCCACGCTCCCGGAATATTAAATTCGCTACTTCGAAGCCTCGGCCGGCCTCCGATACTACCGGGCCGACATTAATCAATTAATCGATTAATAATAATTAGATTAAATTAATAGCTATTAATCTAATCTAATCTAATCATTTCTTACACTCCTAGATAGTCTAAAATAGTAATATAATTGGTTAATACTATAATGAGTAAATAAAAAATACTAGATCTAGAATATTCTAGAATTATAGCTTCATATATATATATATAACCTTTCCCTTCCTTTTTAAATGGTTTATGGTACAATAAAAGAATTTTATTACAATATAGTATAAAATTTACATTTCTAGACTAATCACCGTCCCCTCTACATAATTCCACTACTATCCATCGGCAAAATAAGATATCAAAAATTTCCCCTTATTCAAAAGGAAAAAAAGCGAGTCACTAGAGAGTAACCCTCAGGACAAAACACTAACTTGTCTTCCTCCAAAAGATCTTTGACCATCTGTTTCTCTTGACTCCGTTTCTTATACACGCGATCTTGCGGAACAACACCTGGCTTGATAACTGCATATTGTTTCGTCCCTGCCTCAGCCATAGCAATCATGTTTTTTGCCCTGAAGGATACTTCATCTCAGCACCTCTTTTCGCCTGGTAAAACAGCCAATCGTAACGGTCGAAAGCTATTATAAACAATAAGATGTCGATTGGTGGATTGACATAGACGTGGAGAGGAAAGTCTTTTTCGTCGAAGAGATCAACGTAGACCTTTAGGCAGACCTTGCGCGATTGACGATCGGCGTGGAGGAGACCGTAAATTGACATCCTCTGAGGACGGTGAGATGCTGTGAATTCTTTTTGACATCATGAATTTCTCTGTGTTACGGATTTCAAAAACGATTTTCACATGGCGAATTTGATGGGTTGCACACTCCCAGATGGCGAGTTGGAGTTCAGGTACTAAGGAGGGAAAGAGGGTGAAAGACATGGTTCTTTGTTTTGGTTGTTGTAATGAGTGACAAAAGCTGATCTGGAAAATCCTGGATGGAAGAGATGTTGGTTTTGAGAGGAGGGGGGTATGGAAGGAAACAATAGCTAGGGCTTGGGCGACGGGTATTTAAGTTGCTCCTCCCCCACGTGGATGGCGTAAATCGCAATTTCTTTTTGGCAAATAGAGTATAACTTGAATAAATGACTTTCATTTTCTGGTTCCATGACAAGTTTAGAAGATAACTTCAAGATATTCTCCGTTTTGGTCTTGCCAAGTTGGCTGAAACTTGCTGGAATGGGACAGAGCAAAGCGACGCAATTGAACCCTCCAGACACAGTTCATACTCATAGAAAATTGTACAAACTTGCCTCGAAGCCGGTGAAACTCGCCTTTAGAAGATGCCCCGTCGGTTGCTTGGACCTAAATGAAAGATGCGCTGTCAAAACACTGAGGATCTTATGGACAGCTAGATGGAAAACTGACTAAAAAAGGGCATACTATGTTAATTTTCAAACGGCTTGAACAAAGCAAATGGAAAAGAGTACTTCACTGCCTATTTGCGAAGGAATTCTTTTCTAAGATCAGATTCAAGTCTCGGAAGTGTGTTATTTTGTCTCAAAAGGATGAAAACTTTGCAAGTTTCTTGAAACAACTCGTGGGCATAAAATAAACGGAACTTTTATCAACAAAAAAAGGTAGGGAGTACAGTAGGGATTAGCAAATATTCAAATAACCCCTTCTCACACGAAACCTGCTTCGGACCATCTGCTATATACACTTAGCTTTGAGACTAAATAGTCTCCAAAATTACATATTTGGATTATTTCGTACATTTGACTACTACTCTGTAAAAGCAGATAGACTGACTATGTACTTGGAAATAAATTGTAATTTTAAAAGGAACGAGTGTCGGAACAACACCGAATTACACTGAAATTTGCGAAATATAATACTTTTTAGAGACCGTCTCTGATAACCCAGAGAAAACAAGAAACATTTATTCGAGAAAAAACTATTAGTATTGAGAATAGACACGTCCTTAAAACTAACAGGAAAGGATTTGAAACTATTACACAAGTTTTCAACGAGGAAAGTAGTAGCGGTTTTAAGTGTACAAAGGAGATCACACGTATTCTTACGAGCCCTCACTGTAACAGACAGGTAACACTGCCTCCCCTTTGAGTCTCAGCACGCCGCTTACTCAGTATTCCTGAATGTCAGAAAGTCCACTTTATTCAGAAACAGGAAGATCGTTATATATGGACTGTGTGCTATTTGGATCGTTTCTAGGAAGCTAAAGATAAACTACCTCTACACTTTACTGTATTTGCATGGTTAATCATTCAAAACAACAAACCCCACCTTGCACACTGCATTGCCACTTCTCACCCCTGTCATTCCTACCTTTTGCCATAGTGCTTTTTGCCTTTGCAGACAACCGATGTTAGGACGACAGAAGCGAACCATCCACCCTGTAGACATAATAAGTAGCAGTAAATAGGTTCGTACCTACCCTCGTTGCTCTCAGGTGGTAGTGTAAGTCCAATAAATCATCTTAAATAAGCTATAGAATTAAAGACAATTAAACTAGATAGTTGTAAAGAATACCTTTGGTGGTCCAAAAGACTTAGGACAGCAAATTATGTAGGCAGGCAATAACCTAGGTACTGCCACTTTTGATTTCCACAGGGTGTCATCATATTATACCCTGAAGGATACTGGGCCTTACCTTCTATCACTCCTACATGAAATCCCATCATTTCGATCACAAGTCTCATGCACCACCCTCTGCAGAGCATACCCCGAGCACCCACCGTACCGTACCAGCTATCATGACGAGCAGAAACATACTCATGGCGAGACTCGATTGCGCCGGCACTGGCCTGAAAGAAGCTAGGTTAAGGGTATGCATGTCATACCACGGCTATCTGAGTTACAACGCCTACAACGCACAACGCTATATGTCTGACAGCAGGGAGCTCTGTGGTGCCTACAGGCGCCAATTCGCGGGGGTGAGGGGGATTACGGTGCTTACTGTAGTGCCAAGGGTGGGTACCTGACATCCCTGAACCCATTTGGATCATCCACCAGCAGCGACCGCATTTCTTTGCCACCCATTGAGGTGGATAGCATACGGGTTTACCTTCATGCTCCACTCCTTTGCCGATAGAAGACGTATATTTCCAAGCTTAGACCAAAGTAGAAAATGCATCAGAAAACTAATGCCGGTCAAATATATGCATAGAGCCGTTGCTTTGCGTAGGATTGTTAATTTATAGAGGCTCCCGTATTCTCAAGGTCGACCTATCAAATCACGAAAGTAGGTAACTTGGAGAGTTTACCATGGCATTTTCTCGAGGTCAGGCGGCGGCCGAAGGCTTCCATTGATCTCTTGGCAATTCTGTGATCCAAAGAAGTATTTTGGTAGAGAGAAGCCGAGAGTGGACTCCACAGATTTTTCTTGTTTTAGATTGTGCAGCATAGATGAACCAAGAGAAATTTTGAGATCGGTCTCACCGTATCTATCACTTCACTTGCCCCTCACGGAATGCGGGTTGAAAAACCTGCAGCTGGATTAACCACCCAACGAGAGTTTTCTGAATTTTGATGTGATAGACTGGACATGAAGGATAGTAGGCCAATAAATGATGCTAGGAATGGCGGTTGGTAAGCGATTTTGAGAAAGGGGGACTTTCCACGTGACCGTAAATAGTGAGCTAAAATTGGTAATTAATAAAGATTTACCCTACAAATGCTTTAACCCATTGACCTCAAAATATCAAAAACTGAGCTTAAAAATCTCCTTGCTACAATGCAACGTGTATGAAAGGCGGTCGGATAAAGAATTGAAAGTATCAAGATAACTGGCAAGTATTAGGGTAATGCGAATGAGTTGTCGGAAATTTCAAAATCATAGGGACATGCGTAGGTTGGAATCGTCTTTGGTGAGCCCTGCTTGAATTGGCCTGATTTTTCTATTCCAATTCTACTGTTTGTGAGGAGGAACATGCCTGCAGTATGGATGTGTGCAGGTTTGTTTCCATCCCATTGCAAGGGTCTAAAGATCGTGATACCAAGGATTGACAACTAGGCGGGCTACCCCAACTTTAAGATGGGTCAACACACCAAAAAAACCTCCGGGGTCCAGCTAACAAACATAGGCGTGCCAAGTTAGACATCGCAACAGCCCCACAACGAAACTTAATAAGCTACCTTTTCAATGTACCCGAGTTTTGATTAATAGTCAGATGATGAATACCCTTGTAACGGCTTGCGTAGATGGACGGTGTGAAAGTTTTTCAGTGACTGATAAATTTCAAACCTCGAGTGGAAATTGCACAGTCAGATCTAATTATTGTAGAACGCGGAGCAATGTGATAAAACTCTATGTAAGTGAAATTGGTGCTTAATTTGGACCGGGAGCATCCCTTTATTGTCGTGTAAATGTATTCATTCTGTATTCATTCTCCCGAACTTCCAATCACACCCAATTTTAATGTTTTTCCATCTGGATAGACTTCGCCTAAAGTAGGGTGTACCAAAAGGCCAGGCTTTCTTGGGTTAAAGCTTCTCTCTTTCTGCCAATCCACAATTGCATCCCAATTCACACAAGTATGAGGAACATCAAAATCGGCCACTGGTTGGGCACTTTGGTCACCCCAAAACATGGTCACAATTGACACATCTCCTTGGCATTGTGCCGCTTGACGAAGTACTTCAATGCAGTGACCTTGCTAATCATTAGACAATACACTAAATGGACTTTCTGAAACTCACTTGAATGCATTCTATTCATATTCTCCTCCTCCGGCGTGAGATCTGGCCAATAGTGCTCCTTATACATATCTTGACGAAGCCGTTTCTGTTCGTGTTAGAAAAGAGTTTATTAGCACGGTATCACACTCACCAAGCAGTGAAGTGCGTGGTTAACTCCCAGCATGCCCCAATAGGTGTCTTCTTCGCCAGGTAGAGCGATTGAGGTCTTGTTGATGAGACGTAAATCTTCTCCCGAGATTTTAACATGAACATCTGTAAATTTTAGTATATTCACAAATAAGGAGGTGGAATCTGGAAGACCTACTTTCAACAAGGTCCGTCCATGCTTGGTCCACATGAGGAGAAGGAGGTCCTACATAGGCACTTTCTGAGTTGAGCCTGGAATCGTAAATGATGGATTCATATTTGACAGCGTCAGATGCTGGTGCTGTGAAATGTTAGATCTTGAAGGTCATTTCAAATTTTGAAAGACACCTACAGTAAAGAGTTTTGCCAAAGCCAAGTGAAAAAAACGTTTGTGTTCTCATAGCGTGCAAAAAGACCGCAGAATATACAGCAATGATAACGAGGTGTATCATAAGCGGAATGAGGAAAGACCGACGCCAAAAAGGCCTCTGGGAGGAAGATTTATGGGCAAGATAGTTGAATCCGACCGATGCATCCTTGTCGCTATATAGACTCTCTTGATCTGGTTCATCCGTTGCAAAAGAACTTTCGCTCTTGGATTGCAAAGGTTCTGTTTCCGGATCGTGAGGACTCATCTTAACAGATTTTTTGAAGGTTGAACAAAAAGTGCTCTTGCGGTGGAAACAAGTGCTGGAGGGAAAGTAAAAAACAGTTGGGATGGAAACAAGATTCAAAAGTTGAGGAGACGCCAGACCTAACCTAAAAAGGCCCAGAGAAATTTCCTCCTGCGCCTCGGGTATGTGGCGATGCCAATGGAGATTATCCTGGGGACCTCGTACATCGCCATGCACAGATGGAGGGGTCAGATTTTGTATCCACAGTAAGTAGAAGTAAGCATCGAGGAAAGAGTGATCAAGAGCACCTTCTCATAGAGGGACCCTTATGGTACCCAGCTTGGTCTGATCACCAATAGGCGATATAATTGGGGGCGTTCCCACTCTGCTTGCGTTTGCACAATAGGCATCCTTGCGGTGTCGACTCAATGTGCAAATCAATTGTGGATCTTTCAACAAACCCTCTAGATCTTACTGATGGAAAAATCTCATGGATCAACAACAATGCCAAAAATGGCTAAACGATGTTCCCATGCACTCCACTGTTAACAGTGACCTATTGCCGAGATTCTTGTTTTGAGAGACAAGATGTCGATTAGAAATGGCAATTGCGAATTACAGTCTGGCATCGGTAATAATATTCTCAGGGCAACGGTGCATATTAAGTTATGCTTACGAAAAGGGAAGGTGGATGAACCCGGAAGCGGGTATGTTATTTCAACAGCGAGTTACACTCGCGCCCAAGTGAGGAGTCTGTCAGCCTGAAGAGAGATATGTAGAAGTTTGTTATCACTGCGCCTGAAGACTTATAACAGTTAAATAGCTAAGGCTTTCCCACTTCTAAAATAAATTATCACCTCATCAACTTAACTTCACTCTCCTCAAACGATCCATTCTTCAGAAAACACTTCCAAGTTTCAAATTCCACAAAGACTCCATATCATCATCATGTTGTTCAATAAGACGTTCGGCCTTGTGGCATTGCTCTCTGTTGGCGTACAAGCCCTTCCAGCCCCTCTTCAACCTGGTTCAATCGCCGCCCTCCAAGTGAGAGCCGAATCAGCGGATCATGATTCAGACTATATCATCCAAGGAGGTCGCTCTGTTGCCGCTGACCATGATTCCGATTATATCATCCAGGGTGGTCGTCGTTCTGTCGCCGCTGATCATGACTCCGATTATATCATCCAAGGAGGTCGCTCTGTTGCCGCGGACCATGATTCCGATTATATCATCCAGGGTGGTCGTCGTTCTGTCGCCGCTGATCATGACTCCGATTATATCATCCAGGGAGGTCGCTCTGTCGCCGCGGACCATGATTCCGACTATATAATCCAAGGATCCCGTATCTAAATCTTGATCACGTATGGTTCCCGCTCTGTAGAAACTAAGCATCACTAACCTTTATAGGCCCTCTTGAAAGAAACCCTATCCCCAGGACTCCAGCCCAGTCTAATTCCTATTAATGGGACACTTACGTTATTTTCGTATGGAAACATTGGTGGAGGGTGGTATTCGTTTGTGGGGGGAGAAGTTTTTGGGGGAGTTAGACAGTTTCTCGGAAACTTGAGATAGGAGTTGGTACTCTCTCTTGGCCAGCTTCTCGGGGTTGCTTTTTTTTTATAATTAGAGAATTAAGGGGAATTGGCCAATGGAAATAATCTGCGGAGAAAAAGTTGCTCAACTCGTTGATGGCCCGTTTTCATGTGTGACAAAAAGTTTCTTCCAAAACTGCTCTTCAATAATTCCCTTTGCCAGTGAGTCTATCTTTTCTGTCCTCGGAAGTGGCTGCATCTGGCTCGGTCAACAGGATACGAGGCAAGTCTCCCTTTGCAAACCAGTTCTTGTTGGAAGATAGCGAAGGAGTGATTTAAATTTTCCAACTATCCAGTCATCAAATGATTTAAATGACTATTTTGCGACTGGTTTTTTTAGGGTGCTCCACGATGATGGTTTAACCATTAGATAATAGCAGTCCGTCCTGTGTTTGTCAACTCCCTCAGAAAGCGACTTAGAATCCTCCAACTTTAATAATTTGATTCTATTACTACAACTACTCACACCAACTTCATAAATCAAGAAGTAATCCTACGGCTGAGTCAAACCACACCTGGTGTCCTCCTGTGATTGACCCACAGCTTATGTGGCCGAGTAATTTTATTCGGAGCTACTTATCCAAGGATGACTGGAGATCTCGGAAAGTAGATACTCGCAAACATTCACGAGTTGAAAATGCTCTTTTGGTTCTCTCAAACTACCTCTCATTCAAATCGCTTGCATCAATACCAGGCTGAGTACCTTTGGCTACTCCAGAACCTAGCTCAAGCTTAGATGAATAGGATAGGATACTGGTGTACTGCTGGGGGCCGCTTGCCGGATAATTAACGCAACCCGCACCCGAGATTTGGAAATGATATGCTACAACGTGCAACAGCCTTACATGCTTACTTTGACAAAGTAACACTACTACTTTGTTGATCATAAAGTAGAAATAAACTTTTCGGTGACCTGCAAGATGTACAGTAAGCAATGTAAGCCGACCTCTTTTCTGCCCACGACATCTCGAAAAGTGGAGAAAACGACCGGAACTTCGGGTAACTTACTGCGGGTAACATTTCTTTGTTTAAATTAACAGAGAAATTTGTGATATGGAAGGAATAACCTTTCAAGTGATTGAGTAAATCCCCCACTTAAACTCCCATTTCTGGTTGCATTTTGATTTAAATTTGGTAAATATCATCAACTGAACAAATTTTCATGCCTTCAATTGATTGATCATCTCATCTCCAAATATTTCTACATAATCGTCATCATATCCCGAATTTTAATTAGGCTAGCATCAGAAGAACAATAACCCCATTTCAATCATCACACGGACACATGCAGGGAACCACTTCTTGCAGAGCTTTCTGCTCAACCATTCGCAACGCATGAGTAAGTCGTCTTCGTCTGTTCAGGTAAGATACCTCCAGGGGGTTCGACAATCAAATGGGGACGCCCTTCGTCGCCAATTTGCCTTCGTACAAAGACAGCTAACCCGTAATAATCCAAAATAGGAACATAACAAGCAGATCTTTAACCTATTTATTAATCCACAAATACCAAGAGCACCTTCTAAAGACGGTGAGGCGAGCAACTTATAACCCAGTAGATTCAGGTGACATGCATTGCCGGAGAACTGGAGCCTCGCTTAAGTGCCCAATCATCCTCAACTACAGTCAAGTACACTCAAGAAAAGCGGTTCTCAAAGTGATTATTCCCAAAGATATGCACGCTCTTTCATGGCAAATACGAGGTCGGGTAAGAATTTCAAGGTGGTATTGCTTTGATGCTTATCACTTTGCCTCCGTGGAAAACAAAGAACCAAGATGCAGTTCCGGAGTGGATTGCGACTTTTCCCTCTCATACCCGTTGAACTCTTGTGATTACGTCTATTTTCTCTACAGGGAAGGTCGTAAAACTCGAACTTTCGGGCTGAATTATATTTCCGTCTAGCTTTCTTTTCACCCCGCGTCTTCTGACATGTGGTACCATCTAATTTTCTTCAACTCAAAATAAACCCTTAGAATCTAACTACCTAAATTTCCCATTTCATTCTCAACGCAAACTGTCGCAGATCATGAGTTCCAAGATCATCGGCTTAGCTTGCTCCTTTCTCGGCATATTTGCCTTTCTCATCTACATTACATACGACAACCACGCTCTCACTCCTTATAGCTTTTGTGGTCTTTCATCCTCCACCAATCAATTGATTGGCCCATCATTCACCAAGACAGTTGAATTCGCAGAGAACGACGATTATAAAGATCTGTCCCATCAAAAGGACTATCTTTGGGATGACCTCCTAAGTCCCAATGGAGGATTTTTGATCAAGGTTGAGGAAGATGGTTCTACGAGGAGGCATGGGATTGGTATGGTAAGTGTGTTGTCTGATTCTTCTCCTTCTGGGGCTGTTTAAGGTCGGGCTTTTTCCGCACAAAACTGGATTTCTGGTCCTTTCTCATACTTCACATAGAACCTTTTGTGGATAGTAATGCTAACTCTGAGATTATTTGCAGTTTCACCAATTGCACTGTCTTCTTAGGATTCGAGCTGCGCTTCAAAGAAGAGGAGATCCTGGACAAGAAAAGAGTGAAGGCCATCATCATCAGGGGCATGACGAAGGAGAACACGATAGTGATGATCATATACTCCATTGCGTTGACTATCTTCGTCAGGTAAATCTTTCACCGCCATATACAGATCTTTGGCATGGCTAACTTAAACTCTTTCCCATCCTTAGACAGTATTATGCATGGCTGATGACACCATTGAAACGCCAAAGAGGAACCCGGATGGGAAGAGTATCATTGATGGGATGTTCACGCATCAATGCCGGGACCCGAAACCGGTATATGATCTGGCTTTGAACTCGCCTCCATACTATGCACCAGCATGATGACTAGTTCTAGAGAAGCAATGGATATTTAATAATTTAGACTAAATGATTTTGAGGACTGAACCACACACAACTTTGTCTGACTGGTGACTCTTTTTTCAAGAACAACCTGGAAGGAATTAACAGTCGGACGTTGTCTATGAATCGAAAGTGACATTAAAAATTGTTGTTCTAAGTGAAGCCCTGAAATTCTTTGTATGCTATTTTTTCCGTGTCGCTGTGGAAACCTCATTAAACCACTTAGTTCAAGAATTTTGTCGATTGATGTGAATTGAATGGAAGGGGTTTTCAAGAGTCAAGATCCCCTTTCTGATCTGATTTCCCATATACGTTGTAAATTTAGCACCCTTAATTGAGGTTCATGAGCAACCCTACCAGGCCTATAAAGGAGAGACTGCTTTTCCACCTCTATTAATTCCGTCTCCTCAAGATCAAAGTCCCTTTTTTATCATTTTGAGGGGGACAATGCCCGCATTCCGTGGAGAGGGCAAGGCAGGCTTGAGGGGGACCTTTTAGGGTGTTGTAAAGAGAGCTATTATAACACACGGAAGGATTATTCGCAAAGTACAGTGTTCTATCTGAAAGTTGTAGATGTTATATCCTAATTTTTTGCCTCCAAAAACGTCCATGAATGAAGTCCATCACGAGTCGTTATCAAGCTAGGTATCCTTAATCTATGATTTAACTTTCCATACCCCTAAGTATTATCCATCAAACACCCAATTTAAGTTTAAATTTTCGTCAACCTAATTTGCACCCCCTTACTCCCCTTCCAAACCGCCGGAAAGTTCAAATCAGCACTACATTTAACATCGCGTTCCTCCGTTCCATACAACTCTATCAACCCCTCATCACCCGGCATGCTAACTTCCTCAGTCCCATAAGTGCTAAACAGGCTCGCAAGAACGTGGAAGATCTCAGCATTTGCAAGATTCATCCCAATACAATTTCGACTACCCTTGCTGAAGTGCAACAAAAATTTGTCAAGTCGGGGTTTCTCGAGGAAACGTTCAGGGCGAAAGGTGTGGGAGTCCACACCCCATATAGTTTCGTCGTGGTGGATTTGAAGGGCGGTCATTCCAATGGGGGTCTGTAAATTGTTAGTACAGCTTGGTTCTTTCATGGAGAGTTACACGGAATGCGTGAAGGAGTACCGACCCCCTTTGGTATGTACCAATCTTTCCTCCCATCATTATACGCGAGAACCTCATCTGGAGCAGGTCTTTGCAGCCTTGAGCTACTTCCGTAACTGAGTCGATAACATTCTTGAACAACAGCTGACAAATAAGGTAGTTTTTCGCACGCCGCAAGGGTGATAGGATCATCATTGGAAAAGCTAGAATGGAGCTCCTCCTTCATAGCCCGCAAAACTCTTGGATGAGAGATCAAGTAGTAGGTTGCTAATGATAAGGTCCAAGCCGTTGTCAATGTACCCGCCACGAGAACCGTGCCCGCATCAGCCGTCATGCGAGCGAGTGTCTTTTCCTGGGGTGGGAGTTTGCTTTCGAGCACCCCACGGAATATAAGTTGATGGTCGGGTTCCACGTAAAGGGATTTATCATTGAACATTTCCATTACCTTCACAACTTCGTCCTCCACAGACTATTCAACGGGTCAGAATACAATTGTTTTCTGTAAGAGGGTGAGATGAGCTACCTGTCGAACCTCCAAGTAGGTAGCATATGAAGGTTCAAGCGCAAGCATAATGGTTTTTGGTATGCTATGAACAACATTCTGCAACCAAGGCATTTGTTTCATCAAGTTTGAGGACTGCAAGCCGGCTTCCATAATATCGTGAAAACTTGGGTCGAATCGAGGATGACCGAGTCGATTATGGTTGGCTCCAAAAGTGTATTGTGTGACAATATCTGCACAGAAATCAGTATAGCAACGAGTGGGGAAAAAATATTACATACCATTGGCGATTGCAGCATAAACGGCATTCATATGGAGAACTTCCCCGGTCTTTGATGCTTCCTTCAGCCTCTGCATCAATTGGTCGACTTTCTCCTCGACCACGTGCCCTAATTTCCTGACATTTGCTTTGGAGAAAAATGGACTTAAGACCGAACGTCTCATACGATGAAGATCATGTGGTTGAGTTGACAGAATACACGGGGAGGGACCGAATTGGCGAGTAAACCATTCGGACCTGTCCCTCTTGCGAGTGCCACTGGCATAGATCTCATCAATAAAGTTCGGGTCCGACACATGAATTTCGAATGGGTTGATTCTGATGATTGGGCCGTATTTCTTATGGAGTTCGATGATGTGGAAGGTGTACTGACCCCTCAAGTAGACGTCGTAGTAGAATTCATACCTATCATCGTCTCAGTTTCACGAATGCGCCACCCCATGACACGTTAAAACCTGTCTAACATACCAGTAGGTCAAAGCAGCTAGTCTCGGTCCTGGGAATTTTGCCAGGGGACTGAAGTATATTCTGTAGGCTGCAATTGCCACGCATCGAAGAAGAAGTACAGCAATTACTCCAAGTGCTGTTTTCGAAATCTGGAGGCTTTCGAGAAGCAGCATGGCAGCGAAACACCAGGGGTTCGGGGTGTATTGATAGTAGCCAGATTTTGAAGAATTACCTCCTTCGTGTGAATGAGGCAAGTTGTGACCTTGGAAATACGGATTTCAAATTGTTGATGGAAAGTTGCACCTCGTCACACGAGGAGTTGTAATTCTCCGTTGCCTCCCCACACCCCTGACAGGCCGGTTTTACCGATTTGATAACAGAAAGTCAAATCAAAAGCTTTTCACACATGGCTGAACGTGGAAGGAGGTTGAACCTTGATTTTTCTACTCTTGGCAGGGGGTTCCATATTTGCGGGAAAGGGTAGAAAGTTTGATCGATTTCAACCTTGATACGGAGTTTTCCCACCGACCGTGCACATTACTACTTTCCCACGCTCGCCACGCGAATATGTGTACTTAGTGGTGAAAAGGCGGTCTATTCAGTATTGCAAGGAACTGCTTGGGTGGAAAAGAAGTTGCTGTACGACTGCGACCGGGCAACACTCTGCCCGAGGCGCAACATACTCCCGGCACCCAGATATAAACTTGATGGTTCTAAAAACTTTAGCAAAGACCTCATGAGAATGATGGAGCCGGAACAGTACGCAATTGCCATAAGTTCTTCGTGGCACGCATTGACGTGAATCACTCGCTATTGTATTTTCCCTATGTCTCGTTTATCTTCTTATGAGTGGCTTGCGCCTCTAAATCATACAGCATTGTACTTTGGACTCGCTTTTCTTGCTGGTTGGCTACTGAAGTTTGTTCCAAGGCACAAAGGACTTGTCAAAGCATTTGCATCGGCCAAACGCGCACGAAAAATCGCTACCAAGGAGACGGCCAACTCGCAGTTCTGGAAAGATATACTCAATCCACAGTTGAAGGTATTACTGCAAGCAGGGCAGTACTCAACACCAGACGTTGTACTGGCAAACATCAACAATATCCTTGAACAATTCGAGGCACTCGGTCCTAAGCCAAGTAAGAAAGCACCATGGCCATCATTCTTGTCCGACGACCACTCGCCGATCGAATATTCAATTAGCATTGCAGCAGACAGAATGATTGTGCGATTCGCATTTGAGCCGGTATCAGATGTCTCAGGGACAGCAGTAGACCCCTTCAACAGTGCCACCACATCCCGATGGTTGATGGATACTGTGCAGCGTATGGGCTATGATCTATCGTGAGTACCACAAGCAAGCTGCTCTGGAAAGCCCACTAAAGACCACTCCAGATGGTATACCATACTTAAAAAGCACCTCATGGTTGATGAGCAGTCAGGCTCTCCCATTTCATCGCACTTGACGCAACAAGTCTTTGCCTTCGATCTGGAAGGAGAAATTCCGCGATTAAAAATATACATGATGCCCGACGCAAAAGTACGAGAAGTCCAACAAGAGCAATGGATTGAACGAAGAGACCAACTTATAACACTGGCTTTGCAAGACACTGGCCTCGGGAAACCATGGAGCCTAGTACGGACATACCTCTCCAACTTGCACAAGCAATCGCCCGAATGCGCCGGTTACGTTGAAGCGCTTGGATGGGATGCATGTAGCCCTCAAAAGGCACGCCAGAAAGCATATGTACGCTTCAAAGAATCAAAAATTGACCAAGTACTTTCGCATTTAGATCTTGGAGGTGTCTTGGTATCAGAGCATATTCGGGAAATCAAGACGGCAGCAACAGAAATGTGGACGGCTTTCGCACCTTCAGAAGGGCTGAAGTTTTCAAGCATTGAGGATCTCGCAGACAGAACAGGAGGAGCACTCCTTGCGTATGAGCTTCGGACGGGAATGGATGAGCCATGCTCTGTTAAATGTAAGGCGCAAAATAGACTTCAAAGTCACCACAGCTGATCATCGATAGTCTATTTTCCAGTTCGATATCATTTCGATTCCGATTTTGCGCTCGCCGAACGAATCGATGCGTTTCTCGTAGATAAGATGGGTAGGAAGAAGGGATGGTACTCCGAAATGATGGAAAAGTATTGCACCCATCGAAGTTTGAAGTCTCGTACCGGGTTACAAACATTTGTAGGTGGAACCGTTCGGCGTGGAGTTTGGGACATCACGGTGTATATAGGGCCCGAGGCATTCGCTGCTGAGCGAGAACTTTACTAGAATACGGCAATTAGAATCAAAAGGGGTGTAGACTGGGGCATAATTTGGAGAACTGAATAATATCCAGAGAGCCAGGTGTGAAGTAGGGTGGAATGGGTAATTTCCCTGATCACCCGGGCTCAGTGCGTGCCCGTTGGAAGAGAGGATTGACTTGGAGTCTTTAACGACTCTTTGATCTTTTCTAAAATTCCCACGGCTTCGATTGGTGGATCGATTTCCCGGCAGCGGAATAATGGTTGTGTCTCTCGAGTGAAAAATTTGAGAGCATCCAAGCATACTAGTGCTGCCTCCGTAAATGCCTGTCGATTACCAACGTTGTGGCCCAAATATCATCTCCATTTTCTGCCCATGTATGCGCGTCACCGACCGAGGAACCATTTCCGGCTTTCGTATATGTCCCGCCCTTCTCGCAAATATCCGACGTTCTAGATAATCGTTTTGCGAAGTGCTTCAGCAGCAAGTGTAACGAGCGGGGTAGAGGGTAAGGAGTCGCGCCGGTGTGGAAATCCCTATGCTTCATTACATGACCTCCTGACCATGCTATCAATCGGTCCTGCTGCTTCATAGATCCAGACGCAATTGCACCCGCAAACCATGAGGGGTTGGCTTTTGTTCGACTGTTCGACCAAATCGTTTCGGTTGCGACGAGGCTGTGAAGTCGCTGCATCTAGGTTGCCCGTCCGGTGGTATGCCTTTGGATATCCTGGGTTTTCAATCTCAATTTCGTACACCAAGACGCGTTCGAAATACTCATGGTGTGTTGTTTCGTGGCAAGTTGAAGGATGTTGGGGTGTCTTGCAGACTTGAGCTTTGGGGATTTTAGCTTGAATATGCGATGTCACGAGACAGCTCCAAATGGCGTCGCTTATCAGCTTGAGTCGTCGAGTCAACACCAGTCAAAGATTTCTCTTTGTTCACACCCATTTTTGTTTTCATGAGTTAGATATCACGGTTTCACTGTTTTTCTTTTCTTTCTACACTTGGATTGGTTTTTAAAGGGGTGCAATTTTTATATTAGGGGTAGCATAAATGACTTGCATTTATGTGTGGGGGTTTCTAGGTGATCCATCGACCATCATGAGTTCGTTCCATCAAGATGTCATAGATGTAGCAGAATTCCATTTGTTCTTTCGAAGTCCTGCCTCGAGGAAGGAAAATGAATCTCTTAGCGGTCCTCAGCCCAAGCATTCTCCTTCCGGATCTGCTCCAGGTCCTCCGGGGTAAGGTCATCCTCCAAGTTGAACTTCTCTCGAATCTCGGCGGCAGTACAACCCTTCATCATGTCGGCAACAATCTTTGCCCCGGTCTCAAGGAGTACCTTGATGTCGAGGAAGTTCGCGGCCATGATGATGGAGAAGATGATCTCGTTTTCGGTGCCGAAGAACTCCTTGTCCCAAGCACTCACCTCACGAGGTCCAAGGTTAGCTTGAGGCTCGACGGCGTCGTCTTTGTGGTGCTCGCACCAGGCCAGGACTTTCTCGAGGATGTTTCCGTTCACCTCAGAAATAGGGATTGGCATTTCGCTGGCCTCTTCACCAAGATCCTCGAGCAGGTCGCGGATCACAGTGGAGCGGGCGGAGACGATTGCGGGATGGGCGAGGAAGGACATTCCGTCCTTGGAAATAAAGGTGACTTGGGTTGTGGTGGTGGCTGCCATTTTGAAAATTAGTCCCGAAATTAAATAAGACTGTCTGGATAAGGTGGTCTGGATAAGGTGGTCTGAAAAAGGTGTGGCGAGGATGAAAAGCTGATCGATGGAGCGGATGCTGCAATGGATGGTTATTCTAAAAGACGGGATGTAACCATCATTTTATAATGAAACAACAAAAGTGTTTGCTGCTACACCCAAGCACTAGTGTCCTGTAAGTCTTTGATGTGAATGGGCAAAAACAGTTAACATTAACAAAGGCAGTGATACTGGGATAAAGAATTTTGCTCAAATGACTGGTGAATGGCTTTCGAGTTTCTTTGAGAAAAGTCACAACTGTCTTGACTGATGTTCACTTTATCACTTGTTGCCTTTCAGAAAAGTAACTACTGTCTTGACTGATGTTCAGCTTATTGCTTGATGCGGAAATATTCTTTTGAAAATTCACTAGGAAACAAAGTAATAAAGTCTACTGAGATCTTGATAGAGAACAGAGGAAGATTGAGAGTGGCAATAATACATAACAGTATTGATGTAGAGTGAAAAGTCTGGAAGCTGCAAACACGTGATCCATAGCAAATGACTACCAAACTAAATGCACTAAAGCCTCCTTTATACAAGCTTATACTCTAATAAATACCTCACAGGTATATTTAGTCGAAGAATAGAGGGAAAAATAAGCTTTACGCTCTTCCCGAGTAAGACTACAACAGCTAGAGGATATGTGATTGTGATATATAGCGCGATTGTTTACTAAGTGAAGTTGCGATTGTAAAGAAGATTTCCGCCATTATGATTTTAACTCAAGGTCCTTTCCTTACTCAGGCCAGCCCCTCTAATCAGATATATCTCATGTATTATTTTGAACCTATAGTAGAGGTAGGTATTAAGGTGCTTAATACTGAGAGTGACATCTGTCGAAGTTTACGCCAGCTACCGATGTTCACCGGTAGAACTAATCTTCAGAGTACTCTTTATCGCCTTACAGATTTGAAGGCGACCAGGACAATCACATAACAGACGTCTCTCGACGGCATTTGAGACCGCCCGAGCAAATGCTGCTACCACACTGCTTGTGTCGAGAGTGACGTCCCCCATTCACCTCTCCTTCGAGGGGGATGGTCCCAGGGATGATCAACGCTGTATGCCCCGTCCTAGACGGGTATTATGAGTATTACGGGACATAGGAGTTGACATACAGGCCCTTCCGGTTTTATTGATGGTTGAAATGTCGGGTAATCATGTAACAGTTTTCTGCTAACACCCGGAAACCGCAATGTAATGTTATCCGTTGCACCACTGCACTAGGATAACTTAATTTATTATAACATATCTTGCTTATTTGTTTACTTATGGTGCTATTCGGGGCCGATATTAAGCTGCAATGCATTCACCTAATGGCAATCATAGGAGGTCAGCGACATAAGCTTTCTTAATGGGAGAGATTTATAATTGTCTAACTAAGAATAAAGCCAAATTACGAGTTGACGAAATTCTTACAACCCTCCCTTTTTTGCGGATTCAGAAGTTCTTTTAGTTCTCTTGAATGCTCGTAACTTAGACCAGAGAATTTAATTTTACTTTAAATTAGCAGGATAGGGTATTCAATATGGCGTAAGTGATCTAGTTCCAGATAGAAGCACACTTGAGTGTTAGGTAACTAGTAATCTATCGCCTACAAGTACCTTTGCTGATTCTCCAACTTACACTAGAAAACTAAATCTTCATCATGAATTACATAGAAGTAGTTCAAGAGAGTAAAGTCTTAAGAATTATTACGATAAGAGAAGTGCTTCTCCACACGAATAATCTATCACTAAACGAACTTTTATGAAGCCCCTTCATTAAGATAGAGTACGTAATATCACTACTTATTAAGAACTTTCTACCAGCCCTCGTCTTCCTTATTACTTAGTTTTTTCCCCTTCCAGTTGAATCTTTTCTTTCTCTACTTCCGATATAACATTGACTTCTGTTAAGTACTTGTTATGTAAAAGATTCAAGATTTTAAAAGAGTGTAGAAAGAGGAAAGTATGAGAGCTTAAATCTTGACTACACACTCTTGGGTTTATTAGTGTGCATTAGATGACACTTTCTCTTTCCCTTGTCTAGGAAAGGGATATATTCTACGAGAGCCAAGTGAAAGATTACCTCCCAACATTACCTCAACCAATTCACTGAACTCATGAAATTATGGTATAAATAGACGAGCGCACACAAGTTGTAGAAAATCTTCAATATTTTCTATCAACACCACCAATGAGACCAACTCAAAGATTTTCTCAAGCCGCCGCCGACCCCCCCTCCCCCACGGCGGAAATGGCATCTAATGTATCTCCCAACTCCAGAAACGACCACGAAATGCCGCCCCCGTATTCACCGACTTCAACTCAATAGACTTTGCAACACTCTGCAAGGTGGCAAAAGACCGAAATATCACATTCGCAAAAACAAACAAGCATGGAAATCTTGTCACGAAACTCGTCCGAGATGAGATTTTTGACTGGACTGCAGCGAAAAACTATCCAGATAAAGTTAGAGACCCAATTCGCGCAGCAGAAATACTCACCATTACCTTTTTCGGAGAAGACCAAATTGAGGAAGCAAGGATCGAGCCGGCAAGAGCGCGGGGCGATATTGGAAGAGCCAAGATCAGAGCGGCAAGAGCACTGTTTGAGGAGGGACAAGCGATTCTTCAAGAAGAAAGATCAGCAGTCGAGGTTAAAAAATCTAAATAAAACACCAATCGAAAGCGAAAGGCTCGTGAATACGATGAGATTGAAAAAATAATGAACACGGACATCCGGACAAGAATCAAGGTTAAACAGGATGAAGCGCTTGCCGATGCCAAGAAGTTTATCAGGTCGTAGAAGACTTTCGTTTTTAATAATAAAACCTCTCGGGTATGTTTATATTCATTTTATTCAGGTAGCAAACGCTAATTATCCTAGGCACCCGAGACAAAGAAACGCAAGCGAGATGAAATTGATGCAAGTCCCCAAAACATTCCCGAATCACATGTATCTAATTTCTGCATAGTCTCCCACAACAAACCCCTTGAACATCCCTGCAAGACTCCATATAGGCAGCGATACCTACCTTTACATCAAGTACAAAAATGACAATAGACCTCGTCCCAGCCCTCAATCTGCAAAATTCCTGGAGGAAACAATCAAGACTGAAATGATGAAGGAAGTCAAATTCGATGAGACCGGTGTATGTAACCCTCCCCTTTCTAAGACCCTATAATCCGAGGCCAGGAGCAGTCTTAGTCTCCACAAATTACTTTCGAACTCCGAGTCACGCAAGAAACACACTAATCAATAGAAGTGGTACGTTATCTTCCAAACCAGTATTGAAGGAGACAAAGCAGCGGAAAATGCAAAGGGCCAACTATCGACACCGGGGGAGAACTTTTGGAAGCAATATCATGCGAACGACATGAGAATACGAAAGTCAGGGACTTCGAAATAAACATTGTGTTCTAAAGGATGGGTATCATGTTGCAACTAGGACTCGGAACAAAGATGAGCGGCTAGCAAGAGATTGTGCGTTACACCCGGGTACCAAACCATTGAGATGATAGAGTTCAACTGTCGGAAAAACTTGTAATAATTAGAGACGTACCTTTTTTGAACTTGCGACATGATATATATGACTACCTGGAAACATCTCGCGTGCATCACTTATAATCCACAAGGTTTATTTCTTTTTATTATACTTTTATGATTCCTAGCCAGGCCAGTCCAGTCAGCATTGTAATCCCCATCTCTTTTAATCCATATGGAAAAATTGAGTACGTCTCCCAAGTCAATGTCATCACTTCATGCCCTGAAAAGGTAGATTGGTGCTTCAGCCAATTATACAAAATCCAATGAAGTGTCTGTAGTTACAGAGTTCGCTTAGCATTATCGAAGGTGCATGGCAAAGCGGTTGATATCAATTCAAAGCTGGGGGTCAAAACTGAAATGGGATTGAAGTCTCCATAGTACCGTTGTGAAACACCATTTTTGAGGCCCAAGCCACGCTCAGAAATATTTTGGGAATTGGGACCACACACGCATAGAAAATTAGGCATATGCCTATAGGCGAGTTATCACATTAGCTATAGCCACTGATAAGTGCTTTTCGGTAACTAGGCAAGTATTTACTCCATATCATAGGACTAATATGAATCATTGACAACACGAAACTGCCAGTCTTATTGAGCCAATGAATCGCGTGATATTCATTCTATGAACGATCGCTCCTTGACTAAATCCTCCTCTAATTTCCTCCATTTACTCACACAGACTCTCCCGTCTTTTATAACCGCTAACAAATTCTTCGATGGTTCAGCTAGGACATTAATATCTTCAACTGGGTTCTTCATCAAAATCAACATATCAGCCGCAAAGCCTCGCTTAATCTGGCCTAAGAACTTTTCCTGCCCCATCATTTTTGCTGGCGTAACAGTCGCACTCCTCAATATATCAAGCGAAGAGAGGACTTCTCGTCGAATGGTAAATTCTTCTAGTTGCGATTCCCCCAGGTGACCTAGCAAGTCTGAGCCATAGCAAATATTAACTCCAGCATCTGATGCGATCTTGAGGCCACGAAGTCCAGCAACGAATACCTCCGAGTTCTTTTCCATGGATTCTTGTGGCATATATCCGGCATACTTTTCGTGTGCCATTGCGGTGTACGTCACCAGCGTAGGTGTCAGATATGCTCCCTTTGAAACCATCAATTCAGCAGTCTCTTTGTCGATCATGTTTCCGTGCTCAATTCCCAAGACTCCATTTTCCATCGCTTGCCGTATCGATGCTGGTGTGTAGGCGTGCGAGGTTGCGTACATCTGGCTGTTCTTTGCAACTGTCGTGATAGCAGTGACCTCCTCAGCCGTAAATTGGATGTTGTCAATTCGGTCTGTTGGGCTACAGACACCACCACCGCCCATGATCTTGAGGAAATCGGAGCCAGTCCGGACACATTCCCGAGCTGATTTTAAGCACTGGGGCACGCCATCGCAAATATGTGAGGGGAAATTCGAGGAGCCTCCCCCACAACATTGGATTTGTGTGTGATCATGTGAGCTACGTGTGTCACCATGTCCACCGGTTTGACTGAGAAAGTGACCGGCGATGAAAAGCCGGGGACCTTGAATCAGGCCATCTTCGATGGACTTCTTCAGAGCAAGCGTTGCTCCCCCACAATCTCTCACGGTGGTAAACCCACGACTGAGCATTTGCTGACAGACAAAGGCTTGACGGTATGCTGAAGTCATTTGATCGATGTGTTTCGTATCTCGCCACTCTTTCTCGCCGGGCACGGCAATGATGTGGACATGGCAGTCAAACAGTCCTGGGCAAAGAAATTTGTTCTGGAGGTCGACTATAGTTGCACCTTCAGAGGTGATTTTGTCTTGTGATTCGGTCTCGGTGAGAGGCGTGAGTATAACATCCTCGATTAAACCCCCTGAGATGGTGACTGTTGCGGACTTGTGTACCAAGCCGTCCAAGGGGTCGACGAGATTGGCATTTGTGAAAATGTATCGCCTTTGGGGCCGTGACTTCCAGAGTTTGTTTGCTGCAGTATTCATGGCGAAATTGAAATGCACTCGGTGATGAAGGAGGATACAAGGGGGTTTTAAATTCTGGAGGATGAAGATGAGAGAATGTGTTTTGAACTTCACTTCTGTATGAAGGGAGAGATCAACTCATATTGTCCTCAGCTATGCCGGCCAAAGAGAATCTTATTCTAATGGGTAAGAGTTCCATTGTTCAAGCCGACCCTCTCACCAGGTTCATGTTGTGATGTCGTTGGGTCAAAAATGCTGTGGTATCGGGCATCTACCGGCCAAGGAACAGCACGTGAGCGGCCGAGGATCTTTGTTGACAATCCACAGTTTTGACCAATCATATCAAAGTAGCAAGTCTCGTCCGACAATAAAAACCCCATTTTTGAACAGATATCAATCTATCTAGGTACACACATACCCGACACCAGGTTACAAATACCCGAATCAGAGCCACGCGACATGTCATCTTCACTTTCCCCAGCCGATAGCTATCATCGTGGAGAATCATCGACTCCTACCCTGGTCACAAGTCAAATTAGATAAGATGTGCCCCCTTGGCCCATCATGAAATAGAGTAAATGATCACCAGAAACTCGGTTACAGCTGTTTCTTTACATTAGTCAAAATCATGTCTTTAGACTTCAAGCGCGACGAGAAAGTCCCAACTTCCCAATCCCATGATGCCTCCGTAGGCGAGTTCTCCGGAATGGAAGAGGTTGAGCTCAAAGCTCTTGAGCGGAGGGTTCTGAGAAAGACCGACTTGGTGGTACTTCCTGTGGTAAGAATCCCCAACGTCTTATTGAAACTCATATAGAAGACTGACCATTTCTTAGATGTGTCTCGTGTTCTTTTTCCAATGTAAGTCAAGTGCAAAACCCCACCATGTTGACGAGAAAGCCTAATAAGTGCACTCCAGATCTCGACAAGCAAAGTCTAGCATACGCTTCTGTTTATGGTCTCATCACCGACCTTAAGTTAGTGGGAACTCAGTATTCATGGACCTCTTCTATGTTCTACGTTGGTCAGCTCGTTTCTGAATTGCCATTCATGTATCTCATGAGTCGATTTCCATTGTCGAAGTTTGTGGGTATCACAATGTAAGCTTCACTCCAATGGCTTTCTCGGTTTTTTTGGGGAAGAAGCTCAATAACACCACAACAGAATTCTCTGGGGTTGTGTATGCATGTTACTCGCGGCACCTACAACATACGGAGGCTTTCTGGCTGTCCGATTCTTCTTGGGTTTTGCGGAAGGGGCTGTCAGCCCAGCCTTTATCACTATTACGAGTATTTGGTACAAGAAAAGCGAGCACGCGCTTCGAATCGGGTAAGTCAACTCCTCCATAATTTATTTACACGCGGTCAGCTAATTAAGTAAAGATGTTGGATTACATGTAACGCCATTGCCCAAATTGTTGGTGCTCTACTCATGTACGGAATCGGAGAACACAACACCTCCGCATTCGCATCATGGAAAATAATGTTCATCGTCTGCGGAGCTTGTACTTCAGCAGTCGGTGTTCTCTTTTACTTCATCATGCCCAGTGGACCAGACACAGCATGGTTTTTGGCTCCCGAAGAGAGACTTGCAGCTTGCCGCCGTCTGGCCGAAGATCACGATGGTGGCGACAAGACCAATTTCTCCATGGCCCAACTCAAAGAAGCTATCTGGGATTTTAAATCCTACGCCGCCTTTGCATTTGGAATTCTTGTTACTGCCCCAGCACCAGTCCTAACTTTTGCATCACTCATGATTAAACGACTTGGATATACCTCAGGTGAAGCTTTGCTTTACGGATGCCCTTCTGGAGCTGTGCAAATAGTTGCAATCTGGATCGGTGTTGCTGGGTGTCTCTTCTTCCCCAATAGACGCTGTGTCATCGTCGCAGCACTATTCTTGATTCCTTTAGTCGGCTGTATCATGCTTCTCGCTCTACCCCTCAAAGGCTGGCCAATAATCATTGGTGCTTGGCTGGGAAGTTGTATCTCCAGCATCTTCTCCATCACTATGTCTCTAAACGCCTCAAATGTTCGCGGAAACACGAAACGTTCTATCATCAACACGCTTTACTTCGTCGGGTACTGCGCTGGTTGCATCGGCTTTCCGCAGCTGTGGTCGACCACCACAGCACCCAGATATCTCGCTGGTTTGGCGGTTTCTGTTGCCTCTTGGGGAATACTTATTATTCTTGTGTTGTTTTATTGGTTTAATGGATCGAGGGAGAATAAAAGGAGGAATGCGTTGGACGAGAGTTCTATCACTACCTATGAAGCTGGGAGTGATGTTACGGATAAACAGGATCTTACTTTCAGGTAATCTACGTAGACTCTTCAATTGCTCCATTTATACGCATTATCTAGTGCTGTTGGTTTTTAAGAACATTGTGATCAGATTTGTAATACAAGTAATAAGATGCGTACTCGTGAGAAGCCCGGGCGCCTCAAAGCTAGCTACTTTTCGTGATCTTCAAAGAATAAACGTGAAGATATTGATTGTGAAGGTTAATACTACCCTTGGTGCATCAATTCGGAGTCAGTCTACATTTCAATTTCGTTTCCCCGACTGCTGTGTCGCATGAACCCCCCTTTTCCGCAACGGTAAACCACGCCAACAGAAGAGCAGAGTTGAAATTCCGCTCTGATAATTCCTTATATTCAATAACTAGCTATATTCTCTGAACATTTTCACAACCGTTTTGTGTTGAGGGGGATTCTGATGTTCGAGGGTTAGCGAGGTGGATTAGATGCGGCCCTAATCATAGATACTTGAAAGGTTTCTCACTCACCAATAAAGCTGCCATTGACTGATAACCCGGAGATAAGGAACTATGCGTTTTCACATTCAGCGCCCACGATCGGGTATACACGAATAGGCACTTCGAAGATACACGGAAACCAGGTTCACTTTACCGCCGCTAGCTACTTAGCTCTCATCTGCCGGGTCATTAGAGACGGATATAAAACTCAATTGCCTGGAAATTTGACCGATTTAGCCAACGGGGGACGACCTTGGAGGAATGGAGACGGGGAAAGATGGGGTAACCCACAAAATGAAAGATAAGCCTGACCCACTACCCGTGAGGAGCAACATTCTCTTGGACTAGATCTGAAGCTTCACAACCTGCATCTGCTAAGAATCTCTACCGTGCTAATCCTTTCTGTGCTCTCTTGCTCATATGAAATCTGGATGCCTGTAGTGTATGTAACAAAAGAATCCCAGCAAAAGAGAGTCACGTGGATGAATTCCCCGACCAAATTTTGTGGGGGTTCTTGATGCCGAAACAAGCTAGTTTACGACGAGTTCCTGCAAAGGATCGTATTAGAATATCTCGCGCGTGAGTAATAACCCTCCCGTGTTTCAATTTCTGAAACTCATAGCTTACATTTGATGACAGATGTGCAGCATGCCGAAATCGCAAGAGTCGATGCGTGGCCTCCTCGTCGGAGTCTTGCCAAAGATGTGAAGCAAGTAGCCTGATTTGTGTTTTCGACGAGAATGAAAGGACAAGGGACACGAGGCGCCCTTTCCAAACATCTCTTCCCTCTGAAAACGGTCAAGAAGTCATCTCCTTGAAAAATGATTCTGAGATTAGAGTTTTAGACTCTTCTACCAGCGTAAACCCGCAAGAGAGCCCAAATATTGTCGAGAATCTTCAGGGTCATTCGAATAAAGAAGAACCTTCTCTCGATGGAGAGCTAGAAGGTGCAATTCTTCTTGTGGAAGATCCTGGACGAACTCAATATACCGGACTCCGATCCAACGAAAGTTTTCTTCTTGGCGTACGGGACGTTCTCCAAACCAATGCCGAAAAGGGGATCAACAAAGGCAGAGAATTGCCAAATCTGGATGTATGACTCTAGTTCTTCTATTCCACTCAGAGACTCATATTTTGATATAGAAAAATCGAGAAACCAAGACTCCTCAACTTTACCAGAGCAAAGCCGTCAAAGAAGCGTTACTTCAATTTCCACCCCAAGAAATCAGCTCCTTTCTCGTCTCAACGTTTTTCTACTACGTCGAAGCCACCTTCTTTTACTGCGACAGAGAATGGTTTCACGGCACGCTAGCTTCCGTATATTCCAGAAACCCCCCCACAAATGCAGCAGACGACGCATTCGTGTGTCTCGCGCTCCTCATATTTGCATTCGGCAGTCAATTCGCACATCTTCAGTGTAAGACAAAGTCTCAAGAACCCCTCTTGTCAATTGGGGACCCTGGGAAAATATTTTATGAAGTGGCGCAGACTTTGATACCGAGCATCATTGCAAAATGTACGCTGAAAGGTATACAAGTATGTCTTCTTGCGGGATTATATAACTTACCGTCGAATTTACCGGATACGGCTTATTTGTATCTTGGGATGGCGGTGAGGATGTCAATTGCAAGTGGATTGCACCGGAAAACCTCGGAGGCAAGCTTGAATCCACGAGTGAGGGAAGTGAGAAACAGGCTTTGGTGGAGTGTGTACTGTATTGACAAGTAAGTAAAACGTTTGTCAGAACATATTCATACCCCAAAGCCACTAACATACTGCACTAGACGGGCGAGCATTGCTCTCGGTCGACCAGCAAGTATTGCGGAAGAAGATATTGACGCTGCGTACCCGATATATTACCATTCCCTGGATGACCTCGAATATCAATCCAATGTCCAACACCAAGTTGAGTACATCAAACTAACCAAGATCGTCAACAAAATTATGCACAACATGTAAGCATATCCCATTACCAAATATGAAAAAAGGTACTGACCCCTTTCAGCCCACTAGAATCCAAACCCGCAATCATTTCCGATCTTTCCAACCAACTGAAACAGTGGCGCTCTGAACTTTTTACAAAGCTCCATTCCAACGATCTTCTCCCAAGCGAACGAAATTTTCGCACAACAATTCATTTACACGTCCATTACCACTGGGCCTGGATTCGTATGGGTCGCGCTTCTCTCCTCCATCTCTCCCGGGAGCGACTACTTTCACTATCCATCTCTTCCCTACCGCCATCAAGACAATCACAAAATCAATTGGAACTTGCTCGTCTAGCTATTGATGCTGCAAAAGCAACGATTCAGTTAATCCTGGTTCTCAAAAAACACAACCTTCTCTGTCGGTTTTCATACACAGATCACCAAGCTCCAACGGCAGCTCTGATAATTCTGGTGCTGAATAGTATTTTGCAGCCCTCTGTGGATACTAGCTCTATGATTGAAGATGGAGTGGAATGTATACGGTTCATGGCGCATGGTGGATGCAGAGGTGCGAAGTCCGACCTTCAGACCATCGAACAGTTCAAATCCTTCGCGTCTGCGTTGAGGCAGAGGATATATCAAGGACAAACCGACGCTTCAGGCGGCGGACAGTCGAAGACAGGCTTGCAAGCTAGGACGGCGACGACGACTGATAACTACCAAACGTGGGTGAAATGGGTGTCAGAGCGAGAATCCGAGCCTCTGGAATCTACCTCTCTACCAACAGCGCCTTCAAGTAGTCAAAACCAACTAGTAGAAGTGCCAGATGTGAACACTCCCTCTCTCGACATGTTCTACTCACACGACCACCTGGGCAGCCTTGGAAACGTCCCCTTTGACTTTGACGGGTCGGGTCAAGATATTTTTCAAGGCTTCGAGTGGGATGACAGGAGGCTTGAGATGTTTGATATCACGCAGTTGCTGACGAGGTATACTCAATGATTTTGAGCTTAGTTAAGGGGTCCTTGTGGTTTTTTGCTCCGGGCGAGATTCGGAACCAATGTACCGCAAACACTTCACATTTACGCTGCAACCTGTCGATGGATTTGTTTCTAAGCACTTCTGCACGCCATAAAACTATTTTTCTATAAATTGATAATTCTATCTGAAGTGCGCTAGCCAAATACACCTGGGGAATCCCTCGTGAATCCTGAGTTGCTTGGTTCACTCGTTAAGAATGGAGCTTCAACCATTTACAGATGATACTTGGACAAGTATTTAGTGAGGGCCCTTCAGCTCGTCACCACTTTTTTAGTACTAAAATGAAACGATCACCACACGAACACCTACTAAACACTTCTCAATTATTCTACAACCACTACACTAACATAGTAAAAAAAAACGAGAAAATTAAAGGGGCGTGTATTACGTATACCTAAGACAACGTACAGGGAATACTCTATCTAGTAACACATCTAAATTATTAGTAGATCTAGACAGAATACTAATAAGGAGGAGTTACTCTTATAGGTATAACCTAACCTAGAATAGGTATGTATTTTAGAGAGTAGTGTTAAGAAGATAAGAAAGAGAGCTTAAGAGAACACTTCTTATACCTAGAACGAGAATTCAAGAGGTTAACACCTTATAGTACTCTCTATTATCTAGAATAGACCTTGTTTAGGCTAACTATATAAAGTTACCCTAGAGTTATATAAATATATTATTAACAAGGTTATAAATAATAGAGATAAGTAGTAGAAGACGAATATTATACACCTTTATAAGCTTAGTCTCTAGAGTAATATAGATAAGCGTAAGAATATCTTAGAATCGTTATTTTAACAGATCTTATATAACGCTAGTTATTCCTTTATATAAGAGAGGTAGAAGTCTAAACTTACTCTAGAAATTATAGAAACACATATTAAATATATAGAACGTCTCCTTAAGATAGATATCTCTTAAGTTATATTTATAGATACTATAGTACTATATATAGAACTCGATAATAGACTAGATTAGTACTAGTAAAAGTAGAACAAGTACTACTATAAGGATATACAAACGAAGATAGTAAAGAGCTACTTAGATAGTTAGTTCTTTAGTATAATCTACCTTAGTTCTCGTTAAGGTCCTTACTATATATTTAACCTAGAAATAATATAAGAAGTTAAGGATATAGAGAAGCATTTAGCCGAGGCTAATATATAATAGTTATACTATATAGAAAGAGAGTTCAACTAGCTAGAATAGATAAAGAGAGACTACTAGGTAAGTAAAGAATATACTATATCTAGAAAGAGAGTATAACTATATAATTACCTTAATAAATAGATATATAAGAGAGAGAATAGAGATAAAGAAGAGGTGGATTAGTACTAGCTTTATAAGAGGTTTCTTAAGCTAAAGTTATTCTATTAGTATAAGAAACTATATAAGATAGAAAGAGAGAAGATTATATGTTTAGTTATAGATAATGCCGGCCCTTATAGCTATAAGGTAACTAAAGAGATATTATTCTACTATTCTATTTAGCGGCTTCTTTACTCTCTCTAGTTACTAGATATAATCTAATAAAGTAGATTTAGAGGTATATAAGATAAAAGTTAAGGAAGAGAAAAGTCTAACTAAGAAATAAGATACATCTTAAGCGTTTATAGATAGAGGAGTAGATAAGAGTACTCTAGAGTATAATAGATAAGGTGATAATAGAGCTTAGAAATACTCTAGAAAAGGTAGTTAAGTATAGTAGAGATAATAACTTCTAAGAATAGAATTTATAAATAGCTTTAATTTCTACTAGTTTATATATAATTATATCTATATTTATATTATATATAGTCGATAGTAGTAAAAAGAGAGGTATTAAGTATAAGCGAAAAATAAGCTAAAAATTAGCTAAAAGCTCTTACTAAATACTTATCTAAGTAGAAATATATATATATACTATATACTACCTATAGGTTAATATATTAATAGTTACTTATAACTTTCAAGTAGCTTTATTTTAAGGTTATCGTAGAAAAGTAGTAAATTAAATAAGGGTTGTTTCTATTAACCTGATACGGATGGAGGATACAGTAGAGTGTACTGTAACGCCCTTTGACATCCCCTGTGAGCAGCCCCAGTCACTCACTGTGAAATACCGTCGGGACCCTGAAGCGATGGGGACAAACGAGCTATAGGATAGCATGCACGCCCTAAGCTACAGCGATGCGCACTAGAATCTAGCGCTTGAGCCATTTTGCTACTCTGGCTCTCCAGGGTATCAGTACCTACGGCAGGGCCCTATCCCCTCAAGTGCCATCAGGAGCAACTTTTGGAATTCTGGGCACCTCAGGCACCCATGCATATGGGATAGAACATTAAAACACAGGAATGTAAATAACCTCTCTTTTTAGTACTATATACCTTAATTAAGCTACGCTAACATACTCGAATCCACTCGATTTAATACTACGGATAAAGGTACCCTCTAGCTAGATGCTCTACTAATTCAAAGTACTAGTACTTACTTTAAGCCTATAAAAATACTATTCTAGATAATAGAAGTTACTCTTCTACTAGAGGCATCTACTAATAATCCTATTACTCTCTTTCTTCTCTATTATTCTCTTGAAATGATAGAAACGATAGTTCTATATATAAATTTATATATATATATACTATAAGATCTATTAATACTATATATATATATAGTAGCCTAGAAACTAACTTTTATAGAGAAACTATATATCTATCTTATAATTCGGATTTACTTAATAATAATAGAGATACTAACAATTACTCTCTTATAGAGTACACGCTATCTTATAGTAAATTACTCTCTTTCTAAGTATATAAGTAGAAACTAGTTCTAGAAGTTATATATATAGTTTAGACTCTATATACTAGAAGTATAAGGTCCTTATAAAAAGGCTAGTTTTTAACTCTATCTTTATTATCTTCTTTATCTAACTTCTAATTTAGGTAGAACCTCTAAACTTATATATTCTTAGAATAAACGTCTATCTCTAGAAACTCGGTTCTAAACTAGCTATTAATAAAGCTATAGTACGATTTTAAGAACAAGTATACTAGACTATAACTATTCCTAGAAAACCTATTTCTACTAATTTAAAGGTGTAGATTCTAGGACAGGTTAGCTTCTTTTATATCTAGAATTTCTATATATCTAGAAAGAATAATAGACCTATAGATACTCTAATACTAAGAGAGCTAGAAGGTATAAAAGCTAGAAAAGAAGAGAATAAAACTTAGACTATTATTATAAAGTTAGTTAATCACCTGTCTAGAAAGAGGTATTATATATACTTAGATAACTATTTAACCTCTACTAAGCTCTTTAAGTACTTACGCTCTCTTAGTTATAGCGTAACTAGAAGAGCTAGAACTAAGTCTAGGTTAATTAAAGAACTTATAGAAATTAAGAAGAACGATAAGAATAATACTCTACCTTAGAGTAGAATAAACACCTATTCTACTCTCTTAAATAAGATGAACTATATAGCTTAGAAAGATAATATAGTTATCCTTAGTATAAGTATAGTTTATAATAGTTCTAGGATAATTTTAAGGAAAAGAAAGCGTTCTAAGGAGAGCTCTTCTAAGGCTAAGACGTTATAGGTTTCTTTTAGTAATTAACCGACTAAGGAACTAGATATATCTATTATCTTTAATAACTATAACTACTATATAGAGTAAGTTAATATAGAGGATTAGTAGTCTTCTTCTTTAGATAGTTTATAGCTAATAAGAAGAGATACTTTCTAGGCTATAGAATACTAGCTTCTTAGAACTATTCTAGTAAATTACTATTTACTTATATATAACTTCTAATCTAAGTCTACTCTAAATCTTAATTTTAATAACTAAATAGAATTCTAGTTATAGATTATTAAGGGATTACTAGCTCTAGAAAAGGCTAGAAAGATGTCTAAAAAAAGAACGATCTCTTATATAGATCCTAATACTTGTAAAGAGCCTTTAGACTAATATAAGTTAGTTAAAATAGATAAAAAAGAGACATGTATTACTTGTAAAGGTTTAAGGCATTAAGATCGCTCTTAAAAGAGAATTATATTAGCTGAAATTACTAAGGAATATAATAGAAAAAGTAAGAGACATATTTCTACCTTAGGGTATAACAGATATAAGGTCTTTCTTTATAAAAAGAGGGCTTGTTTTAATATATATCATAATAAATAGCTGAAAACTGTCCCCTTTTTCACGAATTCTAGTAATCTGATTAGCCCGCTTAATCTACGCATGGACCAAACCTTAAAGGTTGCTCCTGATGGCACTTGAGAGGATACTTACGAATTAGCGTAGGACCTAGTAGTAATTTTAGCCACGAACCTCACAGCACAGTCCGTAACAACTTTGCCCATACTCTTGGGGAATGTAGAAAGTATTTACCTAAGTATTCTTATACACCCCTTTTTGTTTTGTGCATTTAACTTCAACACAGGAATACTTCATGAATTAGAAGTCATTCGGATGTAGACTCAGAGAATTACAAAAAATAAAATATTCGAGCTCAAGAGGATGTCAAGAATGGTCTCGTCCAGATAAATTCTGCAGGATGCAGCAAGCGAGGGAGATCACTCAGTGTTGTTTACTCATTGAGAAAGACATAATGAAACGATAATATATTTTAAGCTCGTTCTCCGAATTTGTACTTATGCGTAGGAGTGGTACAGCTTCCGGGTATATGTAGAGTTTCCTCCTGAATCACAATTATGGAGCAGTAACAACAGGCTGTCCAAGTGGTTGACCAATGTTATCGCCATATCCTCCCCCAATATTTCCTGCAGCCAGGTAATCACAAACCGTATACCAAGTAGCAAGACTTGCGGCAGTTCCTATCCCAAATTAGCCTTCTTCCACTTTTTCCCTTTCCAGCCATCGAAATGCAAATCATTCAGATATAAAAAAGGAAGTTACTTACCAGCCGCACAAAAGGAAGTTGCACAACCGATTTGAGAACTCCCCTTCCAAACAAGCTGGGAAAAGTGTCCCCAAGCAGCGAAATTTGACATATCAGGGGTTGGTTGTCCATAGTATGAAGGGAGGAAGGCACTGAACTCGTTGTTATACCATCCATTTGTGATTGAGCGCGCCAGATAGATTTTGTTGTCTTGTGTAGCGAGAGTGGGGTCTGAGGAGCCTTCAATTGCGAGATTTTGGCCATAGCCTCCTCCACCTGCGGTACTATGGTATTTTTAGTAAACAAGGGACAGAAAAGGGGATGAAAGGGAGCCGCACGTATTGTGTTGGAATTTACAACCATCAGCAACAGTCTTGGCATAGCTCGCCAAAGCATCACTCCAAGTTGCAGCCGGTGCGGAATGGTTGGTGCGGTGGATATTATGTTGTCTCAATGCAACCATGATATACGCGGAGTCAGCACTTTGGGTTCCAGTGGCGGGTTGTTGAGCCAGTGTCGTGGTGCCTTGGTTAGGGTCGTTTGTAACTGGCGTGTCTGAGATTGTGGTGGCAGTGGTGGCTTGTGCATTGGTAGTGGGTGCTGGACTGACAGTGTAGGTGGCTATCGTTCTAGTAGGTCGATGTCCGCTTCCTGGCCTGTTATCGTACTTCGGGCGGTATTGTATGTGTTTGTCATACTTGTCCGCTGCAGCTTGAGCTGCACTGGCGAGGACAAGCAGGTTGAGAAGAGTTGAGATTTGCATCTTGACGGTGTTTCTATTCAGATAGGAGACAAAAAGGTACGAGTTGGAGTCGAAAAAGATTTTGATAACAGGAAACTCGAGGATATTTATTCCTCGGCCTCTTGTTGGATGGCCCCCCAGCTGTCCATGGCCAGAACAATCATTTCGACCTCGATCCGTTCAGCTGTATAATTTTGAAAGATGCATTATTCTTTTCCCAGAGCCTAAGTCCCTAAATCAAACACAAATTGAAGCCAACTCCTACATGGAGCTGAGGACCAATCCACATTATCCACAGAAGCCGAACTTCTTATTGATCCCCAGAGTCGTTTGTGCCAGGTGCGCAAGTACTAAGTTGATTCAAAAATGCCAGTAAAGTCTTCAATTCTACAAAAAATAGAGAAATGTGGGGAAATCAGCAATTGACTTTTCCCCCACTATTATTTTTCAGCGGTAACAAGTATTGCGCCAGCCTTGCCAGCTCCCCGTGTTTAAGGAAGAGGGACTGGAAACCAAGTGATGACATGATGTTGCGTATTAGTGCAGGGCTGAGAAAAAAACAGAGCTGGAACATTCATGTCTTTCAGCTTACGCAGCTCTTCAGTCACCAATGACATCGTGATATTCGCTCGCTAACCCCCTATTTTGAACGAGCGAGCTAGAATCCATCGTGAAAAAACAGTGACCTGGAAATAAAAATCGAACACCCTATGTTACCAGAGCACACATAGATTATTATTGGCAGCGACTTTGGAGGGGTGTAGATGTATCTTGAGTTTACGGTCAGGAGATGAGGGTTTGCCTTCTGGTTAGTTGAACTTGTACCCCACAACGAGATCGCAGATGTAGTATGCCAAAGGCGAACATGCGCACCAAGAACTCTCTGTAAAACAGTATTGGGGGGCTTCTGAATGAGATAAGTAGAGAAAGATGGAATGTGATCAGTTGTACAAAAAAGGTGTTCTTCGCTTCGCGATAGAAATTTGGCGGGGGAAAGTGGCCGCATATAACTGATGACGTATCCCAATTTGTACAGTCCATAGTAACCCTTTTCTGTGCCCAATATTTCTTTCGTCCTAAGCCTATAAGATAGTGTTAGAAAAGGCAAGCCAAGAGACACTGCTGCGAGTCACGAAAAGCTTCGCTATCCCACTCGCCATATTTCTACTGACAACCCAGTTCTCCTGTTTAAAGTGAATATAAATACACGGATTAAAAAAAGATTAGAAAGTCACGGAAAGAGTAGACTTTACAGGTAGGCTGCGGAGTCATTCTCCTGTCAAGCTTTCTACAGTCACCTTCAGAACGAGTAGAAAAAACTTCATGTTTGGGAGGTCATTGGTCCCAAATCTTAAGAGCCCTTTAGTGTTCTATGATGCTAGATATCAGAATAGGAAGTTACGACAGATTCCTACTCCTCGAGCTCAAGAATAATGTCCTCAATTGAGTTGCCAAAGTGCAAAGATTATAGACTTAGCTAGTGAAGTTTCAAAAAGGCACGAGTTGGAGACGTAAATCTTGAATAATACCAGCAATCGATAAATGTTTAACTCAATTTCAAATGACGATAAAGAAGGTAGTGGAGAAGAATAGCGACGAATGAATAAACAACTACGAAATATAACATGAAAAAAAGTAGAAGCAAGCACATTTAGAAAACAGAAACAGAATTTATAAGCATACAAAGTCTAAGAAGAGACCATCCCTGTTCAGCATTTAGACTACCAAATAATAAAACACATCCTACGTTTCACTAGTGAAATAACTCCTGTATGTCATTAGCTGAGGATATTCACCAGCTTAAATGTAGATATATTCTTACGTGGCTTTTCCAACGAGAATTCGCTATAGGTTTTTAGAAATTCGGGTCTATCAAAGTAATTCACCATAATTCAAGTAATAAGTAGACAGATCAATGAATTGCTTTGTAGTAAGAGACCTAAGTGAATCGAAAAATAAAAATGTCCCTTCTGCTATTGGCCTGTATCGAATTTGGCGTCAACATATACAAGAAGATTGCATACTTGTTCCAGAGTTCAAAGAGCTGCTCTAAAACTGGTAGTAGTATTCTTCTAAGCTCTTCTAACTTTGCAAACCAAACCTCGGCTTAGGTGTAACAATCACCACCCCTATTCAAAGCAAAGAGAACCACAAATGTGAAATTCGACAGTACAACAATCTTCGATAGTGTAAGTAGAAGCCGAATATAATGATTTAGATATGCACAGAGTTTACCTATTCACTTATTGCGTGGACATGCCGAAAGACCTCGAGTTGTGACTGGCCATACTGACCTTCTAAAAGCCTCCGTGTGCCACACGACACCCATCGGTCCAGGGGGACAGATATCGTCCGTAACATATTACATGCTCGATTAATGTTTTATATATATATATAAACATGAGAACTGAAATTCACTCATGAGAATTGAGAAATCATAAACTCGAAATCGAAAAGGGCGAGATTAAATATCTATATAAACAAAATCATTCCAAAGCTTTGAACTTCTCTATTCCTTTCCTATAGGCCTTCCTTAGATCCTATTGCCAGTATCAAATCCGTTCAAATGTTAAAGTCTCGCGTCAAAGAAGCTCTTGTAAATATTTCACTCGAAGTTGAGGATATCGGGTTCAAGAGATATATCACAGGCCACAAAAATCTATCCAACAACATTGAAAGTGCAACTCAAAACACGACAGACACTTTGGGGGTGGGAGGGGGCGTTGAATTATATTAGTGAGAGCTAAGGTCTAGTTTACCTAAATCTATGATATGGCAATATTGAATACTGCCTGTAAATACCATAACAAATGCTGTTAAAACATCTGTAAAAGTAAAATTACTATTCGACAACAAATACACATTTGACAACAGAAAATTCAATATCACACAGAGGTTCGGATCAAGTATACTCTCTGTTTCTCTCCGAAATGTGCACTCTAAAGCCTCCGTGTTTAAGTGACTGTAGGTCGTAGCGTCCTTTTGTACTATACTTTTCTTGTAGAATTCGTCGCACTCTAAAAAATACTATCACATCCACCTCTCCACCCAAAGCATACTACTATCCCTCCAACAATATAACAAGAACATACTAAATCAAAAACTGACACAAGACCAAAATTTAGAAAAAGTCCCATCCCATAGTAGTTAAGCAGATACTCTTAGTAAACTTATATTCAAGGAAGATTTACTTAGAGAGGCACCACCAAATGAACGTTTTTCTCCTCTCAACATATCGTCCTCTACTATTTCAAAACCCATCCTGAGAACGAGAGCTCCCTAGCCTAGAGATACTAATGCCTACTTCGAAGACAGTCTATGAATTCACTGATACCGCCTCAGAAGTTGAGTCTCGAATAAGAGAGCCAGAATCAACAACAAGGAAATAAGTGATGGCAGAAACACTTATGATAGTGGGGTAAAGGAATTCTCGATGATGATATTTAATTCAATGATACTCTAGATTCGACACTAAAACCCACTTCGACACTAACTACCCATTCACCGGTAAAACTCTACTAATCCTCTAAGATATCTAAGTTCCTCCTCTCTAACTTAGAAATAAAAAAAACTACAACGCTACATTTGAAGAAAGTCGTAGTATAAAATTCTATAATAGCAATAAACATCAAAAATTGAAAAACCCAAAGAAGACCGAGAAAGAGTATCGATGATTAATTATTTCCTAACAAGTTCAACAACTTATAGAGAGAGAGGTAGACGGTGAATAGCGTAGAGTAAATTTACATCCCGTGGCATGAGAATGTTAGCTATACTAGGATTTTATATACTACCTCGAGTACTTTTATAGAAAATTAACTCGAATTAAATTAGTTCCTTCTTTACCTAAAAAAAAAAGAATCTAACCTCTACTATAAACCCCTATAGATTTCTCTTACCTTAGTTCTCTTTTCAATTCTTTATATCCTTATATAACCCCATTCCCATCTAATGACAGTAATGAAGTCCTAGAATTGGTAAAGTATACAAGGTACCGTTAAAAACAACCCCCTGTATTAGAGTATAAAGGTCGTGAAAAATGAAGGAGAAAATATCTAGTTCTATCTCTCTTTCCCCCCCTCCCCTTTTCGCCTTCTCTTTTGGGCCTCTTTTCTTTCTCTAGAGTTGGAGATCGGAAGTGTGGTTTTTGAGTGGTCCTTGTATACTGACTGATACTGATAGAGCAAATGATTTCATTTTTTTCAGATTTTACCTATTCAAAACGCCAACCCTATTTACATACATACATACGTTTAAAATATGCAGGCCAATTTCTCCACGAACAACCTCTCTGACAGCGCAAGCTTCTCAGTAAAATTTCACCACCGCAGCGGTTCAAAAGAAGCTGACTAATTCCTTCTACAACTTACTCCCTCACACACTCTTACAACTTACTCCCCCCCTCCTGCGGCACCTTAACAACCACCTTCCCCCAAGTCCCCCTACTCCCCAAACTCTCCAACGCCTCCCCCACCCCCTCCAACCCCACAAACTCCCTATCCATAAACACCGTCCCCCGAAACTTCCCCTCCTCAATAAGCTTAAAAATGCCCTCCCAAACCTCATCAATAACCCCCGGTTCATTCACAGTATACGCCCCCCAATGTAATCCCACCACACTAATATTCTTAAGCAACACCTTATTCAACGCCAACTTCTCAATCTTCCCCGCCGCAAAGCCCACCACGAGGAGTCGTCCATTCCAACGCGTACACTTCGTAGAAAGATCCACGAGTCCCACAGGATCAAAGACGATATCTACACCCCTCTGATCAGGAGTTAATTTCTTTACCTGAGCCGGCCACGTCGCATCCCTATAATCCACCAAATAGTCCGCTCCATATGTTTTCGCAACCTCAAGTTTTTCCCTCGTGCCTGCCGTAGCGATGACGATCGCCCCAAACGCCTTGGCTATCTGTACAGCTGCTAGACCTACCCCTCCCGCTGCGGCGTGGATGAGTACCCAATCGCCCTTTTTGATACCCGCGCGGGTTACTAGAGCTGCGTAGCTGGTGGGTGCGGTGACGAAGAGACCGGCTGCGTCGGTGAAGGACCATCCTTTTGGGACGGGGCGGAGGGCGGATTCGGGGGCTGTGATGAGGGTTGCGTAGCTGCCTTGGGAGGCGCCGAAGACGTGGTCGCCTTTTTTGAATTTGGGGTTTGTGAGGGAGGAGGGGGTGGAGAGGATGGTGCCGGAGAATTCGGAGCCGGAGATCCAGGGGAGGGGGGGTTGGTGTTGGTATTTTCCTCGGATTTGGAGGAGGTCGAAGAAGTTTGTTGCTGTTGCTTGGATGGAGATTAGGTATTCGGTGGGTGAGGGGATGGGGTCGGCGAGGGTGGTGACTTTTAGGTCGGAGGGACCCTGGGGGTTTTTGTTAGTAGGTTGGCTTTTGGAAATTGGGAATAGGGAATGAAGCTGAGGATCGAGGAGGAATATATAGAGGAGGAAGAGGTAGAGGAGGTGGAGGAGGAGGTAGAGGAAGAGGAAGAGGTAGAGGAAGAGGTAGAGGAAGATTGTTTACTTTGACGTATTCTTTTATTTGGATTCCTCGCATTTTGACGATAGGTTTGTTATTGGTATTTGTTGGTAGTTAAAAGTTTGTTGGGAGATTGGATACAAAGCTATTGAATACGGAACAAACAGTATAGTATATAAGCAGTTAATTGACTATGTTACAAGATGTATTGTACAGAAGAGAAGAGAGGAGTGAGATGTGAAGAGCTTCTATTGATAAGCGCGAAGGGAGAAGGCGGGGAAGGGAGCCGAGGTTGAGAGATCTGGAGAAACAGGGGTCTGGATCACGTGATCAATGCCACTGCTCGAAATACTCGCTGGGTCTTGCATTTTGTCTTGGAATTAACAAAGAGCAATGACGTGTAAAATCAAGTCTGCTTTACCAATACTTGTATCTCGACTTTATAGAACAAAATATTCTTTAATTAGAGATATGAAAGTGGAGTGTAGAGAAAATGTGGCTTGAGAAGGCAATAGATGGAGATGGAAAGAAGAGGCAACTTCATGAGCAAACAAGCAATGCCGTGCCAATCCCAATCAAACACTTTCCAAACTTCCCCTTCCCCTCCCCCTCCTCTTCACATTCATACAAAGCCATTGTCCACTTTCCATTTAACTGCCCAAGGTGCACATCCAAGACTGTCATACTCCTCCACCACCCAATCAACCCCCTGTCACTTCCTTTGCAGACGAGGCTCAAGTTGCTCAACGTCATCTAGCCGCCGCCTGCAAGCTCCATCTGCCTCTGCTTCTGCCTCGTCTCGCCTCGACCTTTTGGCAGCGCAAGAGCTTCAAAGCTTCAAAGCATCTAAGGTTACCCCTCCATACTCAACACTCAACACTCAACACTCAAAAACACAACACACAGCACACAGCACACACCACACACCACCACCCAAAGATGGCCTCCGAAGAGAAAACCCCCGACGACACCACCGTCCCCACCATCACCTTCAAAGTCAAGACCTCAAGCGACGGCAATCACTCCATCACCATGCCCACCAATGCCACCGTCCTCACGCTCAAGACCAAGCTAGCCGGTGCCGACTTCGAGTCCATTCCCATCGAGCGTCAACGCCTCATCTACTCGGGTCGGGTCATGAAGAACGAGGACCCGCTAAGCACCTACAACATCAAGCCAGGAAACACGATACACATGGTCAAGAGCGCCGCCAGCAATACCAACCAGAATGCCGCCGCTTCAGGCGCGACGATACCCGGTGCAGGCGTGCCCACGAATATGGCAGCAGGGACGGCAAATAATCCGTTGGCGGGTTTGACGGGGGCGAGATACGCGGGACATGTTCCTTTACCTGGGGCCGAGATGTTTGGGGCGGATGGTGGTGTAAGTATTGCCTTACTCTCTTTTTATATCCTTCCTTTCCACCTCAACCCTCCAAATTTATGCTATACACATACTAATAACTTACACAGATGGGAGCCCCGCCCTCCGAAGACCAAATGGCTACCCTCCTCGAAGACCCCAATCTCCAACAAACCATGAACGAAGCCCTCCAAAACCCCGCCATGATCGACATGATGATCAACTCCATCCCCGGCCTCCGCGACAACCCCCAAGCCCGTCAGATGCTGCAATCCGAGGAATTCCGCCGCATGATGACCAACCCCGAGGCCATTCGACAGGCCGGACGCATGCAAGCCATGATGCGAGGAACGGGAGGAGCTTCTGCCTTTCCCGCTCCTGGAGTCACGGATATGACACCTGGTGCTGGAAATGCAACGGGAACGAATACTGGCACACCAGCGGCAAATGCCAATCCATTCGCCATGTTTGGTCCTCCTGGTGGAGCGGGCGCGAATCCTTTTGCTGCCATGTTGGGTGGTCAAGGAGCAGCAGCTGGTACACCTCGAGCCCCAGGTTCGAGTCCACCAACTGGTACAGACGCGCCTGCGAATCCCTTTGCCTCGCTCTTTGGTGGTGCGGGTGCGGGTGCAGGCGCAGGTGGTGGACCGGGAAACCCATTTGGACTTCCTCCCATGACACCCGAGATGATGGAGCAAGCCATGGCGATGATGGGAGGTCGAGGTGCGGGTGCGGGGGGAGATTTATTCGGTGGTTTGGGTGGATTGGGAGGGGCGGGGTCTCCCCCTCCCCCCGCGGATACGAGACCGCCTGAGGAGGTTTACGCGGATCAGTTGAGGCAGTTGAATGATATGGGCTTCTTTGATTTTGATCGGAATGTGCAGGCGTTGAGGCGGAGTGGGGGGAGTGTGGCGGGGGCTGTGGAGCAATTGTTGTCGTGAGATGGGACTTGATATCGTGAGATGTCGTGGGATGTTGTGAGGTGTCGTGGTGTGTTCTTGGTGGTGGAAATGAAGGGGGCGAGCGAAGAGGAATACGTGAGGGTTCATAGCTGATAGCTGATGGCATGTTATTTGAAGCAAGCAGGTGTCCCTGTCTATTTTGGGACTAGGGTCTATGAGAAATTCATTTGGGGGGGAGGGTTAGGGGGTAGGGCAGGATTAGCGGGGAGGACATGAGCCATCCGAGTGCTTTCCATAGCATTACTTTCCATACCATGAATGAATGATGAAGTGAGAATTTGACGAGTGTGTTAATACATTATGGATGTCTTGTAAGCTGTTAGCTGGTTTGTTAAAGCTAGACTAGAGGTAATTTTAGTTCTGGGATCAATACCAGGGATAATAAGTCCTCTCTTTTCTTATTATATTTATCCTTATTTTTTTTTTAAAAAAGTTTAAGGTTGTTTGGTATCGGGTGTTTAGGTATTTAGGTTTTATATTTATATTTATATTTATATTTATATATCACTTCTTGATAAAGCTTCTAAGGAATATAAAGAGTAGGTTTCAACTTTTTTATCCTCATTTCGTGTTCATGATTCATGAATAATCTAAGTCTCTCCGTATATACGGGGTTAATAGGGTATAAATCCTTATTATTTATTATTTATTACTTATTACGCAGTGGAGATGTAGTGGTGTTGTAGTACTTTCAATATGGGGATAGCATGTGGACTTGGAAAGTGGATTTGCGGCTGACAGGGGGGAGCTGGATACTTGTATTGTTTTGGGTTATGGAGGGGGAGGAGGGTCTTTGGAGGGGGGAAAAGTGGATGGAGGTTGTGTTTGAATATTGGGGTTTTGCTGGGTAGTGGGATTTCTGTTGTCGAGGGGTTTTCTGTTGTCGAGCGAGGATTTTGCTGTCGATGTTTAGACGTACGTTCGTTGTGAGTGAGGGTTGAAGGGTAAGGGTATTTTGTGGTGGGTTTGGGGTGTGGGTTTAGGTGGTTTACTCGCAAGAAGGCGAAAATTTTTGAGGGTGAGTTCGGGGGAGTTTGCTCGGAACGGTCTTGGGGCTGAGCATGAGCTCGGTTGGTAGATGATGTCTTTACGAGAACTTGAGATTTTGGGCTTTATAGTTGGTAGGTGGGTGGTTTTCTTTTAGAATTTAGTATATTAGGAAACTTCTGTTTCTAAGCATTTTTTAGAGCGATTGTTTAGGTATAACGAGGTTTCATCTTAAGTGATTTTTTAGAGCGATTGTTTAGGTATAACGAGGTTTCATCTTAAGTGATTTTTTTAAAAAATGTGTCTTTATTTCTTATCTAAATCTCTAGAAGAAGGTTTATATCTTAAGTAAGGCTTTTTAAAAGGTTAAAGTTAAATCATACTTTCTCTTTGCTTAATTCCTATAGACTAAATAAGAGGTGTATATAATCGATTATTAGTAGTATTAACTAAGTCTAACTATAAAATTTATCTTTACGATATTATACTTAAGAAAGCTAACTTATATCGCCTCGAAAGAGATATAAAACCTCTTTCGTTTCAGAGGTAGTAAACTCTCTCTCGGCTATAGTAAATCTAGTGTAATTTTAATAAAGCGCTAATATCTAAAGCTAGAATATAAAGTAGAGAGTCTCGTATTAGAAGGAGAGATTATAAGTAGCTTTTTTTATCTAAGAGATATAATTTAAGATTAAGTATTATATAAATTAAAATAAGGTAGAGGTTTTACTTTCGTAAGTGTTTTTACTATTAGTCTTCTTCTATTTCCTTATTTAAAATCTTTATTTTCTATATATATAGAAGAGGAGATTATAGAAGAGGTATTAATAAAGAAAAATCCATCTTATAAGTATATAACCTATCTTCTACTTCTCTAATAATAATATAGTACTTCGAGAGGCTATCTAAGTTATATTCTTCTAATATTATTTATAGTCTTTATATAGTTCTATAAGTAAGTTTTCCATTTCTCTCTTTACTAAGATCTAAATTTATACTTAGAAAGGCTATATATTAAACTCTGTTTCTAAGACTAATTACATTAGCCTAGAGACTTTAATCTTTTTTTATTTCATTTATAGTAGGTGAATATACTTTAAGGGTGAATAGCGAGGTAGGAGGTATAATATAGTATATGAGAAGCTCCTTCCCTTGTTAGTTTAATGCTTAGATGAAAAACTGAAAGCCGTGCTAGCCTTCTGTGCGGGGAGAATGATAATCAGGTCCAAAGGTTTGAGGGGAGAAGCTTCCTAGAAAGTTGGAACTTACCATATTCACATTAAGTACTGATGGGGCTTGATAATTCTAGATTGCAGGTGTGATTAGGTTTTTGCTGTTAAACGTGAGGTTATTGTCGAATGAGAGGTTATTGTCGATCGCCTTTCGATCGTCTTTAAAAGGTTTTTCTAGCTAGTACTCTCTTCCCCCTCTAGATTCCTGAAATTTTTCGGAATCGCTTCTAGCTCTAAGCTGTCATATTCATTGGCAGCTTACAGATCGGACAGGGTCAAACATGTGGTGAAAAGCGATCTGATATAACTATAGTGCTAGTCAAAAGCTTCTGAAAATTTATACAACTCTACTGAAAACCTAATAATGCGCTAGTGAATTAAACTCTCAAGAGTCAACTTATGGATTTCTTTCGAGTATTATATATCTTTAATCTAGTCAGTTCTCATAAGAAGTATAGTATCCTTTCAGTAATTCTTAAGTAGTAAATCGAAATAATACCTAAATGTAAAACCGAAGTTAATTCAAATTCCTTTGCTTGAAGGGAGGGGCGGGGTATACAAAGCTACAAAAAGGAGGAGCTATTAAATACTAATGTTCAATCGCTTTCAATAATGTAGCTTTTTTGCCTCAGGATTTACGTGATTTAAAGAATAATAAAGTTTTCTGATCTCCGATTTTGAAGTTTATTCTTTCACTTCCTTGTTAGAAGAGTAATAAGGCAAGCGGGTAACACAAAGATGCTAACTTTATTTACTACTCCTCAAAATACAAGAAAATAAGGGGATGAATATAATAGAAATATAGCAGGAAATTTACTATCGGCGAGTTTTGAAAGATAAGTAGGATAGAGAGCACTTCGAAGAAACAACATTGCAAGGAACATCACGGGTACAATTCGAGCGGGTGACGGACAGGTCTTGGCCCTTTCTAATGGTTAACAAGGCACTATTCACTACGGTTGCAGCGCTCTATTCCCCACGGCTGTAGACTATCTTTTATAGATACCTGAATAACTCTACTATGGATTAAGTTTTCTTGTCGAAAGAGGTTTATTGTCGATTATCATTCGTTCGTTTTTCAAGAAATCGAGGACCAGGGGGGCACAGACACGCAACAAGGTATTGAAATCATCAGTCGTGCCGCTTTAGTTTAGATACTAGCTTCCACCTCTAGCTCTCGTAGCTTCACTGCCCAACTCTCTTCCATAGCTCATCTGCATATCACTAGCTTTCTTGGATTGTGCACCAGAGGTATATATATTTGAGAAGTTCCCACGGACTTTTTAATCGAATTGAATGAAATAATCCGTAAGCTAGAGTGATTTCAAATTGATTTTGGCATATGATCTTTGCTGATATCCCCTTGGCTTCTATCAATTTAACGAATCCAGCGGCTAGTGTTGTAAATTTGTTTGAGCAAAGAGGGGCGGTTGTATGAAGGGCTGTATCATTTTTCTTTAACTATTAACGTGGTGAATATTTGTATAGCTATGGAGTTTCTAAGAAGAATAAAATATATGTCTCGTGGGAGACGGAGACAGAAATCCATGGGAAATTATAAACTGGCAGGCTACTTTAAGTTCCTATACTCGCCATTTGTTAGGTGTAATCTTTACATCCTGCTTTTATCTAAAGGTTTTTTTTGGGCACGCGTTAGTCTTCAGTAACTATAGATAATTCTGAATAGTTATTTATAAAAATAAATTATTATGTGTTGAACCACTAAGAAAATGCAAATAGAGAATCTCTCTATATTCCGGCGACAATGTGCAAGGCTCTGACTATAACCATAAGTACTAGCCAAACCGAATTATGATTTGAGTGGATAAGCTACTGGTAACTTGTAAGTTCTCTAGACCTTGAGTCACTGCTTCGTTTTTCGTCAATTCTAGAATTTGAGGTCTAGATTCTATCTCATTTGAGCGGTTCGGCTGTTATTCAACCCATTCCTATAGTTTTTATTTCTGGCCTTCGCTTAGAATCACTCGACTTTGCCTCGGTATCATCCAGTCCAATTCAGCTTCTCCTGCATTCCTCTGCTTCTAAGCTTGAGTATACATAAGACTCCGAGGTATGAAATATCAGGATTGATGACCGATCAGTTTTCAGTGGCCCTCAATAGCGAAGAAGGAAGATGTGCTTTGTAGTTTGAGATAACGAGAAATGATATTTGATTGGATTTTGTTTTAGAATTGAGGAATGGTGTAGAGTTTGCTCTAGGGTTGAGTTTATATCTCACTTGTAGCCTCATTAAGCAAAGACCCTTTGGGAATAATTGTTATACTAACTTATGTATTAGTCGACAAGCTGGTAGACCTTTAGGATTTATCTAGTGAACTTTGTTTCTTGTTGCCCGACCCTTCATTAGGTATATCAGTTATAGATAGTCAAACGTAGAGTCGAGGTGATTAATAAATTCTACGTTGGTAGTCAAAGGACAAGACCAGATTCCTTCACTGATACTAGCTACCAACCAAACCTTGTTACATAAATCAGTAACTTCAAGTATTTAAGAAATCTTACTCCTCTCGAGAGGTCAGCTACGCGCTTTCCTGTTCTAGCTCACTCTTTACTCCTCTAAAACACCTTAAGAAAATGGCGAAGTTAGGTGAATACATGTAGGTACCCTAGGACTTTACTATACCTGCCTACTATAAGTCCAGGGGCAACTAGATTTCCAAGTCGATGAAGGTCTTAATTTTGCTCTCAAATGAGAATTTATCGTCGAATGTTTTAATATCGTCGAGACCTACTTCCGCGTTCATTAAAAACAGACAATTTTACACCCATGTTAGAGACATTATATATTAAATCTCATTCTATTTCTGTATGTATTAGTTGTTAGTATAACTCGGTGGAGTATAACTGGGTAGTCATAGAGGTGGTTGTAAAAGAAGTTATATCCATTCGTATATACGGAACTTAGCTACCTAGGTTCGATATTTTTATAGTGCTTAAGCAGGTCACTCTAATTAATACCTAATTATAAGTTTTATTGACTTAGTTATGCCGACATTAATGCTCTATATACATTAAGGAAAGCGGTACAAACATATGACTTCGACACTAGACCTCAAAGACTTTCAGGATAAAGAGTGGTAATCTAAACCCTTGCCCTCGAAAAGAGGGCCTCCAAGTATGTAGTAGGCTAACAGAGAAAGGTCAACCATTCACATCTTCCTCTCTGATGAATTATTTCCCTCCCCTCTGAACTACTTTTAGGTATATAAGAGAGAGTATCTTATAGGGTCAAGGTCATCATTTGAACTGGACGCTATCATGTACGATCCACTGGTCTTCCTTGCTTGGAAAGCAAGGCACATTGGTTGTTAAGGAAAAATTAAACTTGTCGATTTTTGCGCAGGCTACCCGTTGCACTTGGTTGGTATATAAATTCCTTTATTTTAACAGGACTTTCACTGTCAAAAAAGGAGCTGTTGTCGAAAGTCCTCGTGCTGCCGAAGATATTATCATTCCTACCCAATAGTGCCAGTCCACATCCACGTCCAAATCGATGGATACACAGATGCATCTCCTAGCCTCGAGTCCCCTTCACAACAAAATAGTAATCCATATCTGCACCCGAATCCCGGTGAAACGATACAGGGAGATGGCGACTACAGTAGCATCGGCGAAGTTCCCTTCTTCCTCTTTTGCGAAGTTTATACTCCTCGGTGGTGGATGGGGAGTTCTAGTACGTGAGAGAAGGAGAGGAAGTTCTTTTCCTTTCGAAGATTAGAAAACTGTGCCTGATAAATTGAACATCCGTAGAATTTAAAGACCCTAGAGATATTCTTGAGGCTTGAAAGAACACATTTGTAATATGTACTCATGACAACTCCCTCAACCAACTCAAAAGCTTTGAAAGTAAAACCCTAGAAGAGAGCGCAAAAGCTGAAATTAATATGAAAAGAAAGTTCTCTTCATGCCCGCGCGAACATCTTATCTCCCCATGTAGCAATCTTTGTCAGAAGCTTAGATGTCTGCAAACAAACGCGGTTGGAATCAGGGATCAAAGAGTCCTCAGCACTTTTCAGGTAGCTAGTAAATAATCGGAATGGTGAGTCGGATCTTAGTTGTAAAAGTGAAGTTCGATATCATAGACCTTCCACAAATACTCAGCTCGACCATCGTCTTCCTTGGTACAACAGAGGGGTGAAATGTGGATATTTACAAATGTGTTGCGGTGTAAGTAATTCAGATAATATCTTAATTTAACTTCGAGGTGACGGTCCGATGTTATCTACATTCAAAGCAAAGCGAAAAACCAAAAAAATGCAAGCATTCTAAAAACAGTTTATACAATTTATTCACATGCATCAAACCACCGCTATCCATCCAATATTCTATAACTCACCCCCAAAGTCATCTATCTGAAGAGCAAACTCGAAAAAGAAGCAAGGCTCGCTAAAATCAAGTCCCTCCCAAACCTCCCTCCCTCCCGAACCGATTTTGTATCGCTCATCTATGTCATTCATCACGCTCAAACCCCATCCAAACGCAAAATGAATCCATCGAGAAGAAAAAAAGCAACGTCATCTCGAGAACAAAAGCAAACGACCACGCCCGAACTACTAGCATAACAATCATCCATCATCTACCAATCATCATCATCATCCTTCCCCTTCTGCATCGCACTCTGTCGAGCCCTTAAAGCCTCCGCTAATCCACCAGCTAGACTAGGCGTCGGCGTACTCCTCCCGCTGTCCGTCCCATTCCCATTTAGACTCATGCCCGAGTCCCTAGGCGCAGGAGGAGGCGCGGGCTTTCTTCCTGCTGCTGGCCTCTTCGCAGGCGGTGCGGGTTTCGCACGACCATTTGTTTTGGCCGGTGGGGGAGGTGGTGTAGGTCTCACAACGGGGGGTGGAGGTGGCGGGGCGACAACGATTTCCTCGAGGTAGGCTGAGGGCGCCCATCCTTCCGAGCCAGATGCGGTTTTGGCAAGCCACCATCCTATGAGGTATTAGTATGAGTATTGAGACTAACAAAGGGAAGGAAAGGAAATACCATTATTCTCTTTCTTGAGGACAGAAATAATGTCGCCCGGTGTCAAGGTGATCTCGTTTGCGCTCTGGCCCGAGAACTCGTATAATACCTTGAATTGAGGCTCTTTCGGTTTGGCAGCGGGTTTAGCAGCTGGAGGAGCAGACGGAGGTGGGGGAGGAACAGAACGAGCTGATGATGCCGATGGTACGTTTCTGGTATGATTTGGTATGGAAGCTGCAACTGCTGCAACTGGCTGAGGGGGTAAATTTCTCCCAACGGAAGCGGATCCACCTGGCTGAGACACGGGTTTGGTGTTTCTTGTAGACGTATTCGTGGCTCTAGACGGGCGACCACCTGGGCCACCAGGTTTGATAAGTCGACCCTTCGTGAAGGGTTTCGCTGGTATTGGCTTTCCTTTGGGAAGTGGTCGAGAAACGGAACTTGGTGGCTCTCCTTGGGTGGTATGAACAGCACCACTTTTGTAGTAATCCTCCTTCACTTGAGAGTCCTTAATTACCTTGACCAGTTGCATCTTGTTCGGCTTTTTAGCGTATTCAATTGCGTCAGCAATTTTCAACGTGAATCCACCTGGCATTGCACCTTGCATATGTGTAAAGATTTCAGTTTTTAGAACACAAGTCAGTAGTGGATCAGCTTCTTGGGGAGATCCAACTCCCAAAGAAAACCAATCATCTCTGCAGACCGACACACCAACGAACTTGATAGCGCCAAGTGGAATGGCACGCTCGATGGCCACCTGAACTTGCTTGTTTACCAAATGTTGTGCAACAATGTAGAACTTCGCTTTTGTCAAGACCAAAATTCGAGGACTAAGTTTACTCGATCGGCCGAACTTGGTTTCCAGAATTTCTCCACGACACGAGAAAAGTGCCTGTTCGTTGGAAGGAATTTGGGCGGAGCTGCGAATTCGAGCTCCGGACCCACTAGTAGCATTAACCCCAAGATAGTCACCCATGAACCGTCTAGATCCAAGGAGACTGAATCTCCTTCTTTCTTTTCGTCCTTGCAGAACTTTGTGACCCCTATCTCTCAAAAGAAGGAACTCGGCACCAATTCTCTTCTTTCTCCATACCCGCTGGATACGCGTTGCAGCTTCTATTCGAATGCGTAGGAATGCTCGCCAAACACGCTGGATTCGAATGGCCATGTTGTGCCAGTATCGGTCTCGCATGTGTTCCAAAGCAAACAAGGTCTCGGGGGCCTTGATAAATGCTTTTGTGACACCCATTTGGAATTCCTCGGCAGGGATACTAGTATCCTTCAATATCTGTTTCGCACCAGACTTCGAGTCTCCCGTCCAGGTGTAATCACCAGCGTAGGACGTTTGAGGGGACAAAAGATAAAAGCGCTCAACAAATTTATCAAATGTCTGGCGGTACGCAAATCCAGCACGACGAATTCGAACGTTCTCCTGAAGACCGAGATATTTGATTTGATGCATGACATTTGGAACATTATACTCGGACCAGGATTTGTTTTCGTTGGGCTTGATTGTTCGGATATAAGAGGGCTGTGCTTTCATTAAGGTTGCGACAAGCTCATTTGCAGATGCTTTAATTTTGTCACCTGCTGAGGGTGGTTGTTTTCGGTTGTCCTGGTCAACCTCGTGGGGAAACAGGGTATGTAGAAACTGGTTACCACTTTGACCAAACAGGTTGAGTAGCCCCTTCAGGAGTTGGTCCTTGTTCTTATCGGTAATACCATCGACAGTGTAACTGACATCGCCAGCGTAATGCTTGATAATGAAATTTCCCTGGCGAGGAGTCAAGTGAGGGTTTGACATGCCATTGATTGCTGTCATGAAAGTTCGATCGCAAGCGGCGGGATCGGCATGTGCTGTTTTTGTGGCATCTTTCATGGCAGAAAAAACACCTGGTGGCCTTACGCTTTCAATAAGGTCGCAGACGATTTTGTTATCGAAATATTTGATGGGGGTCCACTTGATCTGTTCCCGTTCATACTCTTCTTGTTCTGCCTTCAGTGTCAGTTGAATGAAGATTTGCTGCAGCTTCTCGTTCACGTAGTTGATACACAACTGCTCGAAACTGTTCTTTTCGAAAATCTCAAATCCATAAATGTCGAGAATACCGATAGACTGAGCTGTCGTCCCGCGGGCTTTTAATGCAACATTGACACGTTCAACTATCCAATCGAAGAGGTTGTTGTATATCGATTTTGCTAGGGCATCTCTTGTAGCAAGAGCTTGTGCGGGGTTTGCTGGGGATTCTATAATCTCCCCGCTTCGTGGGGTGAGAATTCGAATGGTAATTGCGGAGATGAGTTGCTGTGGGTCTACCTCGAGAAGGTAGGCAAGAAAATCCACCACGGACTGGTCTGTCACAGCGGCGTTGCCGTCTTTATCCTCTGCAAATTGGATATTACCGGTCCATAATACAGCAGCCAGCATTCTGAAAATCTCGTCCTGCTCTGCCTGCGTTAAACCAATAACCTTCATTGCATTAAGTGTGTCCTGATATTCAGCAAGATCATCTATCCCGTCCACATCCAAACACTTCGATTTGCTCGTATAGAGGTATGTTTCGGGTTTTTGTATGCCCAAATTGGTTCTATAGGTTGATGAAGCCCCTTTCGTGAATTGATAGAAAATGTGGAAGTTTCGCTCATTTGCGATTTGACCGACGACCCGACTTTTCTCCAACAAATAATTTGTGATATCTGCACCAACTGGCTCGCCCTGGGCGTTGAATTGTAATTGTAGGTATTTTCCGAATCGAGATGAATTGTTATTTCGTAGGGTCTTTGCGTTTCCAAAGGATTCCAACAAAGGATTCGTAGCAAGTACCATGTCCTTCGTTTCTTGGATAGATGAGTTTCCGCCCCCAGAGACATTTGCAATGTATTGCATCAACCGTTTCGCAGCCTCCGTCTTTCCAGCACCGGATTCTCCAGAAATAATGACACATTGGTTTTCCTTGTAGGCGTTCATATTATAGTAAGAGGCTTCGGCAACCGCAAATACGTGGGGGGGCATCTACTCGAGTTAGCACTATCAATACAACACCCGTCCATTAATTTGTGTACGAACCTCCAGTCGATTTTTGCCCTTGTATGACTCTAATACTTCATCGGTGTAGATCCCCACTACCATTCGTCAGTAACGCAGAATGGTTCGAGTAAAGGCCGACTTACAATCCCGAAATGGGTTAACAGATACCAGCACATGGCCAATGTATGTCTAGATTATAATCAGTATGCCACTTTCAGAGTTCAGGACAATTGTCCACCCAGTTTCCGCCGGATAGCTCACATATATTTCCCCTCCTTCAAATCGTTTCTTCAAGTTCTCATTTATGGCCTCTGGGCTGACCTTGCTAATCAGCGTAAGATCCGAGACTCCTATCTCCTTCTTCTTGGTGGTGTCGAAGGCAGCCTTTTTGATATTTGGTTTCCCTCCTGACGCAGCGCCCCGGCCTCCATCTTGCGCCTTTGCGCCTTTGTCTCCCTTTGGTCTTCGACTGATACCCTATTCATAGCAGACGGTTAGCCAAATGTATCTTGCATATGGTGTATCTCAACGTTGTCCTATTCGTACCATCTTGGGGTGCCTGCCCTTGGCTGACGGCGTATGGTGTTTGGATGCGCCCAGCCGAGATGCAGTCGGGGGAGCTGCTTTTATGTTGATTCTCGGGCGGCAGTTAGAAGAGGGGGAATGCACATATGGTACGTTCTTAGGGGGAAATTAACGGTTGTCGGGAGATCGTAACAATCGTTCTTTCGAGTTGGAGTTTCCTTTGGTTTTGGGCACGGTTGATGCGTTACGAATCGTCAGAGGCAGTGGATGTGGCTGTGGCTCGGCGTTTGGTTTTTCCGTTCCGAAGAGGCTGGTGAATGTTCTTCGGATCTTCGGATTCGTATTTGATGACGGATGGGAATCATCAACTTTCAACACCACCCGTGGACCGGCTATTCCATTCTTGGCTTGCCCTCAGCCTCGCTGTCCACGCATTCAGATATCAGCATACACCAGAGATAGCACACGTAAGTCAGTGACCAGCCAATATTGATGTTCTTGTTCTGCTGTATCTGCCAATGTTTCCTTTAGGCACCTGGATGTATTCTCATTTCCATTTCCATTTCCAGGGCGGACATTTCTGCGTCTTTCCATGACCATATCAATTTCAAACGTTTCAAAAGTTGCCACTACATAGTTGTAGGGGGTAGAACTGAGATAATTGTGTTGAATCATGTGGTGAAACCATATTTTTCCGTATTTACCGTTTCTTTAAGCGCCCTGGGCCATCCACAGGCCGACAGTCCTGGGTGTCAAAATATACAACTATCTGTACCATAATTGGATATGCAAGAGTTTATTCTATGGGGGCAAAGCAATCACCCTGTGGACATTAAAAGTGGCAGTAAATAGGTTCATACCCATCCTTATCGTTCCAACGTGGTAGAGTACTTCTAGTAAATTGTCTTGGAAAAATTAAAGACTATTAACCTAGATGATTAGAACAATCAACTTCAATTATCCTACAAAATCAGGACAATGAGCTATGCCGGCATACATAAGCCTATATACTGTTTGTCCGGTACATATACTGAATAGAGGCTATAGTAAACGTTGTAACCCCGGTAGCTAGTATTATAAATACTATTAGTAACCCTTAGTAGAACAGTTGTTATAAGTTATACTACTCCTCTAGAAATCCTATTTATAGCTATATATTCATATATATATCTTTAATTTATAAAAAAAAGTAGAATATTTTTTATTTAAAAATAAACTTTAATAGGCGAGAGGCTTTTCTATAACTATTATATTCAAGTAAGCGAGGCTTTTTTATTTTATAGTTAGTATTTATTATTCTAGATAGAGATAACGATTAGTTAGTATATCTAGTTAATAATAGTTTATTATAGATAAGCGAGCGAATCTTAGTAGATATTTCTAAATGTTTTATTATAAGTAGAGATACTATATTTCTAGTCTTCTCTTTTTTTCGAGGTATTAAGTTTTTCTTTACTATCTATTAGAGAGGAATATAGTACCTTAACTTAATAAGATATTATATATATCGAGTAGTATAGTAATTATATTTTTCGTTTTAGTCTCGATAATTAATAATATATTAACTATCTTACTTTTCTATTTAAGAAAATAAAAGAAGATTCGATTATTAATAAGATCTCTATATTCTTTAGAGTATTAAGTAACATTTTTTTAGTCTTAGTCTTAATTAACGATATAATTTATAACTATTATCTAATCTTATTAATAACTCTTCTATAAAAATCAGATGTTAATGTTTTTTTTAAGAGAGATAAATCGAGAACTCTTTTTATATCTATATATATATATTAACTCTCGATTATTTATAACCTAGTTACCTCTCTTTCCTCTCTCTCGAAATTATTATAAGACGTTACTTAAGAAATAGATGATTTCTTATTCAAGTATAGAAATATAGAAGTTAATATATATCTATATCTATAAATTAATTCTTATTCTAGTATCTTTTTAAAGAATTCTTCATTAGATAACAAATATATAGATAACAAGCTATTAAATGATTCATTTTCTTTCTATTTTCTTTAGGTTTAAGAAAGATTTATAACTTCTTTAATAAAGAAATACTAGGCAATTTTACATTCTATAAACTTATACTACGCTAAGAGTTTCGAATAAAAGATAAATTAGTAAACGATAAAGGTCTTCTAAAGAACTCTAATCTTTTTAGATTTTTAACTTTAAAAAGTTAGTTTCCTTAAACCCTCTTTAAATAAGTAATAATTATAGAGATCTAGTATCTAATTTACTAGAAGTATAGTTAAAGAGAAAGAAAGTATAGAGAGAATAAATTATAATTAGTAACTATTAAAAATAGAAGGAGAAATAGTAGTTTTAGTTAGTTTAGAGGTTTTTTTTAAAAGAAAATCTAAACTATTAGTAGCTTTATCTCGTTACTTAGAAGAGACTTTTTATAGTCTAAATCTAAATTTATATATCTTATCTTTAATCTTTTAAGTATTTTCTTAGTTATTTCTTATTAAAGTAGATAATAAGTATAGATAAAGAAATAGTCTTAGCGATTAAATTCTATCCTACTAGTCTACTATTAAAACAGAGAAATATAGCTTATGAAATTTTATATACTAATCTCCGTCAGGTTTAGTAAATAGAAGGTAGTACGATTCAGAGGAGCGAATTTATTTTTTTAAGTGTTACTATATGTAATAATTATTATATATCCGCGATACAAACTCTATATAACACTTTTCAAAGGAACATTCTACTTCAAGCTTTCAATCTCCTAGAACATGCATACGGCCCTAGCTAATTCTTCAATAATTACGCGAAAGAGGAATTGGATGGTAGGCTAGGAATCAAAGTTCATAATCCAACGAATGCAATTGTAACATAGTTTAACATTCCTTACGTATTTTAGTATATTCTCTACGGTGTCTAGAAGTAATCAAGCCTCCAAAGTTCCGGTATCGATAAGTGAAGTTAATGAACGTCTTCTCACAGACCCCTCAATTTCAGAACCATTACCAAACATGCAACTATTATTGGAGGGGCTCGAAACTTGGTTTTCAGGATCTTGGAAGACTTGGAGGGTAAACAATTTCGGTGTTAAACATAACAAAGATTTATATCTTTTCTAGTAATTACGCAAGTCGTTTTTCTGAGAGATTATTCAGAGTTGATAGATAATATAATTTGCGTGCATCTTAAGCGGCTATAACAAAATCACATACATGCCTTCCCCCGGGAAAATGCCCTCTAAATGGTGCCTTGAAGTACCTGTCACGGAGTGTGTGCCAAGAAACTTCCAAATAAAAACTTTCTCTTAACTTAAGCTCCCTGATGCTGAGGTTATCTGTATCCTTTCAATACCACCCAGATCTCCCAACGGCTCGTTCTTAGGCTTGATCCGTTTTAAGTGATATTTGTAGACGTAATGAAGAAAGGGGTTTGCAATTTATGGTGTAGATTGCAGAATTTGAAATTCAGTTTCGGAAGAGGACCTCGGAAGCTGAATCACTGTTATACGTTAGTGTTGATGATGTAGTGTCGATAGAGATCTTAGAGGGACTTGTGTTTCTCTTAATTTCTCGAGCTAACTTACTCTTCATCACATATTGCTGAAGTTTCTCTACTTGAGTTTTGCACCTTGCACAACTTACACTGAATAGTGGGAGTGAAATTGATGCAAGCTGGAAAATAAGCCTGGGAAATTTGAGAGCTGGTCTGATTCTTTCGCTACTCTGAGTGACTCGTAGCAATGTCTTTCTAACATCTTGACTCACCTCAACCCCCACAAACCTCACGGGTACCTGATAGTGGCGTCCAAGAGCTGAAAATTTAAAAGCCACCCTTTGTTACTCCCCGAGTATTCTTTAGCGGTTCATCCAACGCGGGTAAAAGTGGCAAAAACCCAACTACCACAATCTCCTGTGATATGCCTTGGTGCCTAACGATCGAACCACACCTCAACGTAAAATCGAACAAACCGGAGGCCTTGACCCTATAACTGCTTCTAGTGTATTCTGCAGCTTTTCTGCAAACATGGAAGATTACAAAGTGGCAAAATTCCAACAATCGTACATATCATATACCTCCGGGCGTAAATTGGAACCACACCTCCACGGAAACCAAAAGAATCGAAGACACTCACTCGTCGAAGTACGAAGGATCGTCTTCCTCTTGGAACTCCGGGCTTACTGAGCCTGATTTCAAAAAGATACTTCGAAGGACTTACTCGGTGTCAACACATTCCCACTTCCCGAAACCCCCGAGTTTGCAGTTCCCCTTTTAAATTGCAACACCGTGAGATGTCACAGCACCCTCGAGATGGACAAAATGCCTCATTTCGTCTCAGGGATGTATGACTCCATTCTTCAACCAACAGAATTCTTCAACGGGTCGGGCTGAGACCAAAAGAAAAGCACACCAACAACGCAGGAGAATGAGACCCTTCTGCAAGACGCCATTGAAGGCCTGCAAAGCCCTACACAACTGCATTTGCAGTGAGAAAGCGTTGCTACTTCTTCAGCGGCCCCACGTATGGTGATGAATGTTACTGGAGAGAGTTGAGATGATCATCCCACATCCCTCCCTTCTCCCGTAACTGCTCTTCTCAGCTCGCCGGATGTTGAAGAGCGTCTTCCGTCTTTCATCTTTCCCAAGAATTGCTTCATGCTCTCTCCACTTGACACCGATCAGAATCAACCCTGTATTGGCAATCAATCAGCCTTCGTCTACTCCTTCCCTCAGTTTGACTCACTTACCATCCGGAGAAAAATATCCTGGAGCCTCATCCCATCTCGTGCTCGCCGAACCATGCGGCCTAATAACTAGACCTCTGGATCTGCGTCTGATCCACCTCCGATGCGTATCTCGATCCCCAAACGGCCCTCGATTCGAAAATCGACTACCCAAACAATCTTGTGGCCATGCCTCCCAAAATTCAGACCTCTCATCCGGCCGGCCGACCCTCATTTCGTCGTATAATTTCCTCTTCTGGCAAACCTCTGCCTTGCGCCCCCCTTAAAATCCAGTGGGAAACACAGTAAAGGAACATTGGAATTCCCCGATAGACCTCGTTGGTTTGCCCGGTTCCGTTTCATTATGGATGTCGTCGCGAGTGTGACCTTCTTTTCGCTGAGCCTTGCTAACAGAGGCCTGATATGCGACCTTGTTGGTCCCTTGGTGGTCCAACCTTCAGAACACGCACTGATGATGACCCAACCCAAACCAAACCCAACCCAACACATTAAAAAAGAGAGAAAAATAAGGAACGAGGCAAACAAATAACCTTCCTTACTGTGCCGCTCACAATTTGTCGCTCCCCGCGGCAAAAGCGCTAAATGCACGACCCCCAAATCCCAAAACACCAAAACACCAAAACACCAGAAAATGAAAAATGCACCGAATAGCGATCCTTTGGAGATGTTAATACCCGTAACCTTACCAACCAACCCAACATCATGCGTCAGGCAAGGCCTCAGAATTTACTCCGCCGCAACAAACATACTAGTTGTATAGCAAAAAAAGAGAAGGTCTCGACAAGGCGGCCAAAAGACGGCCGCATCAACAAAGACCGACCCCACGAGGCTGTGTAGCTACCACCCTTTAAACCAAAAAAAAAACAAGGTTGTGTTGGGGGCCATTAACCATACTTGCCTCGTGGGGCCCATTGGCTCACAAAACTCGATTCTCCCAGTCCAATAACAACCCCTACAAAGCAAGGCTGACGTTACATGACCGAATTGCCGGCCCTCCTGACTCCACCTAATTAATGGGGATACACACCGAGTGGCCAGACCAATATTTTGGGCTGAGAAGGAGTCCCCGCAATCTGGTTAGCCGGAAACCTTAATCCATAAGACTCTTCATGTTAGAGTACAAACCTTTGGGCCTCAATAGTGTTGTTTGATTTTCCGTAGAAAGGAGAGATTGGAAAAGACTAAAAGCACCATGTTTTTTTCCCTTTTGGTTTGCCGAGTTTCTTTTCAAACCCCCACTTGTAACCCCCAACACGACTTGCAACCGGGGGTTGGTTTCTGGTGGAGGGGTAACAGAGGAGAGAGGGGGCGATAAGTCGAGTCGATACAAGGCGTAGTGTGTACTGAGTGCCACGGATTTGGTAGGCTCAGCCCAATCTCACGGCACTCAATACAAATTAGGCCTTGTATTCTTCTCTAGGTAGTTCTTTTCTTTTTCAAGGCTGCGGGAACTTCCCACGGACATCCAATGCAGAACTCTAAATCTGGTACGACGGATAACCGAGAAAGATGACCAAAAGCAAAAAAAGGGGGGAGTGCTATGGCAACGGTGACACTGCAGTTCTGAAGACGAAGAAAGAAATCAAGCCAGTAGTAAAACCACGATCCGAATGTGAAAGGGAATCCCGGATGGATGACACGCGCCCAACAACTGTGGCAATCCCATCCCATCCCATCCACACCTTTTCTACAATGCCTGCGAAGTCAGCTCTCGCAACCCAATATCCCCCTCCCCCACCCCTCGCATCAAACTAGCCGTCTCTCTAGAATTTCCAACAAATGGAAATCCATCATTCTAGCATCGCGATTCATCCAACAACCCCAAAATCGTGATTACCACACACCAGGTGAATATTCCGCATGGTGTACGGTACAGGGCACAGTCGCAAGAACCCTTCCGCTTTGCTTGTGCCATTGCATAGGGCTACAAGTTTCTTTCCAACATCTACCCCCTCCCTGCTCCCTGCTCCCTGCTTCTTCCTTAACTTTTTTCATCCAATGGCCAGAGAATTCTCCCTCTCTTTAGGCCTTTTACAGCATGCCCAGTAGTCATCCACTCCCCTTCACATTGCACTGAACTAGAAAAATTTAGCTAGTGGCGTGATGGCGTGGAAAAGATGCGCTAAATGTTGGAACAAGGGGAAGGCAAGCAAGCGGTGACGAATCCAGCAAGGGAATTCTTTGGCGGCAGGGCACAAAGCATTTTCTGAACCGGTAAATCCTAAAGGTTGAACTGGGATGAGAGAAAGTGTTGGTTATAGACGAGATGGCCCCTAGGGGAAGATGCACGTATAATGAGGTGATACATGTAAGTTGGTGTTTCTTGTAAAGGGCGGGTTGGGCCAAGAGGCAATACAGTAAGTTGTTAGCAGGGTTGTCTGATGCTGAAGAGTAGTGGAAAGAAACACACCTGCACATGAGGAGTTGAGCCATCGAGCCGTTGAGCTAAAAATGCAGCGCTATCATATACGAATATGAAACCGAACGCGCTTTTCGCCAAAATAGAATTCAAAGAAAGGAATAAATTGTTTTCAAATCTGATTCTAGTATCCCACGTTCTTCAAAGCGATATTCATTTCTCAACTAAACAACCTCAACTTGCCGCGGGACGGTGGGGATTTGGGGAGGGGTAGAAAGAGAGTACGCTCATGAGCCTCTTAGCTAGGTAGACAGGCTGAGGAATGCCCTTCTATTTCTGTGCATTCCCCGAAGCAACTCGGTTAATGTGAGTTCTCCAGGTCGGATACCCCGCTGTTGTCCGTAGGGAGGGTTGAAGAAGATTCGGCAGGGGCTTCAACGAATGTCTTTCAAGGCCACAGTTGGAAAGAAAGCATAGAAAAATCAGCCCTAACGTTGGCCGAGTTGATGTTGACATTTGGGGCGCGACGTGCGTTGACGCCCAAGGGGCGAGATTCATTACCGCGATTATGATGTACGGCCATCGGCTCATGCTAAGAATTATCCTAAAATAAAATCATCTCAAGGTAGGCCACGAAGATGCCCCCAATTTTGGACCTAGATGTCGAGATGGTAATGGAGCTACGACCCCTGCGAAAAATTCCTGTGGTCGCTTCGAGTTTTTGTCAGACTTTGCTCCAGTCAGATAACCAGCATTCCTTTCCCAATTTTTGATACTGCCACCTGAGAAGAATGAGAAGAATAAAGTGTTTCCTTGCATTGAATTTGTGGTTGCGGTGACATGGTCAATTGCTGAAGTATAATTTGCAAAGTGGTTTACTTATCATCCAATCATCTTCCCTCAAATGATTGCTGATAGAACCAGACATGAAAACCAACATGAATGAATAGCAAGCATGCTTAGGGGCGATGAACCACCCTTAAAGGCCTAAGATCCATGCTTCTGGCTGCCTGTAGTACTGCATACAATGCAAGTCCTATGACCAAATAGCCAAGCTCCGGAAACGAGATTTCTGTTCCACGCGAGAAATGTTTATAGTCGAATTACTGAGCGTGTAACCTCATATCTCCCGCAACTGCTAGCAGCTGCTAGGATGCTTATGTCATCACAGAAACAAGGTGGGTTCTATAGCGGTGGTTTCTGGTCGTTGCCTCGTTGATTTGCAACATGACACAAGTACTTGGGCACAGATTTCGTCCTACCAGGCACCAGAGGGGCTTTCACCGTCTATTTCCCTTTTCCCCGAATGTTCCTTTCGCATATGCCGTACCTTCTTGTATTCCCAAATAGAGCTATGACAAAAGGGATGGAATAAAGGGTGCCGAGGAAATATGTCGCACTTTTACCAACTGAAAGTAAGGGCATGCCGCTTCACTGTCGCTTCCATATATTGAGTTTTTGTATTTGGTTCTCTCAACCCATTCCGAGGCGAACGCAACCCGTCTTGTGAAGCAAGGAATTGGCAATTTGTGCCATGTAACGGCTTGGTGGAGAAGCTTGACTGACCCGCGGTTATTCTGCTATATGTTGTTGGAGGGCAGTTGGTGATAGAGAAGAACTGTATCTAAAATACACCAAATCTCGAACGCTGCAGCTGACAGCCATGCAAGCACCCGTGGTCAAAATAGCATGACGTCGGGGCCCTGCAGATGCTCCCCGAAGAGGGTTGTTTTCAATTTGCTCGAGTAGTGCCTTCTACGAACCACGATGTACAGTGGCAATGGTTCGAGTCGCTGCAAGATATACCATGTCATCACATGAATGAGACGAATTGCTGATTGTTTGCAGGCGCGGTGGCGGCAAAACGGGTTGACACCTATTTGAAAGCAGTACTGTGATCTGCCCAGAAGGAATTCTCGATGACTGTTACTTGTGAACATACCGGCATCCGGGGTGGAAAATTGTTGGCATTTACTTGCTGGCCGGGTGTCCAATATGTGATTGGTAGGTGAAATAACGAAGAGGCAAGAGGGGAGGTGTCGAGTTGCCTAGCATGAGTGTAGACTTGGAGGCACCATGCAGGTCTGCAGAAGCAGGGAACCTAACCGCATGGGAAATCTCAATGGGTCAAATTTGCAAGAAGCCATGAGAAAATCCAATTGTTGCAAAGGTGCAGGGCGGGCAGCATTTTCTACAACGTAGTAGGTACGCATCCATGATCTGAGAGCACGCATACGGCGGCCATGAGCAGGTACCGCGCCATGTCACAAAAATGCGGGAAGTGGTTGAAATTTGCTGGCTATTTTCCGTCGTCCTCGAGACCAAGTGGGGGGTGGCCGGCAGCCAGCAGGGGCCGAGGAGGGCACAGCTTCCCGCCAAAGGTGAAGAATTGAAGAAACCCTCAAGCGGTCGAGGGGCGTGAATAGTGATTGCCAAATATCCTTATAGCAGTATTGTGTATTTAGATTGGAATGAAAACATTGTGATGGGAAAAGCCATTTGAGTGGATGTGCTCACGCGCGCCTGTCAACGGGTGCGCGGGCTGAGGACGAGGGAAGCGCCATAATGGTCATGTAGCATCGGGCAGGAAGCTCAAAGAGACTGTTCGATTTGATCCGTGAATTCTTGGTGGAAGACGTCCCTCTTGCCTATCTAGTATCTAGTGGGGTGTGATGAGGGGTGCTGGACTGCCCTGCGAGAAAAAGGGGACTCGGTTCTTTTGCGATGGACGTCGTAGTGAGTAAATACTAAGGTTAAAAAGCACGGAACAGCATGGAGAAAGGCATGCTGTCGCCAATATGCTCAATATGCTAACACATGGCTCCATAGCCGTTGAATGAGGACAATGCTGGCTGCCGCGAGGTTTGCCGCGATGGCCCACGATGATTGGGTTCGACGATCCGTACACCAGCTCCCTGCTCGTGCATTGCCAGGTCGTGCGTCTTTGCAGTAATAGCATGCCGAGGGCAGGCCACATCATGAAGGTCTCTCTCTTCACTGCGGCTGCTGTGCCCAGGTACAAGTGTAGATACCTGCCAGGTCCACCTAGGCAGATATATCGAAGATTGAGAGTTGAGGGGTCGAGGGGAGATGCAGGGACTGGCGGTGGTGGGTGTGCGTGGTGGGTGTTCCAGGTTGGGAGCGAAATGGCCCTTGTCGAACCCTAGGCTGCAGGCCTAACCTTACAGCCATTCGGCTAAGCCCCAGTCAACGGCTACCATCTCGAAAAGGGGGGGACGACTTCCCCGAACCTACTGATCGCTTCTGGGAACATTTCTTGCCCAGCTTCGTCCTAGTATGGTAGCATGATCCTCTAGCAAGCGTCGTATAGCGGTGGCGAAAGAACAGCGTCAATTACTAGTCCCGTAACCGGACATGCAATCTGGGTGCTTGACCGTGTTGACCGTCTAGTACCTGGAGGCATGTACGCTACGGTACATAGGTCGCAGCTGTACCACGGTTTCCCACTTTCACCTAATATAGGTAATCTTCATCTAAACTCCGTCCCCATATATCCACATGCTGTCTTGTTTTGTGCCAAGTTGGCTAGCGGTAGCGTGTTTGTTTGTGTCTGCTTGGAACATGCGCGATGCTGCTGCTGCTAGTCTATCACTTTATCACATAACGCTGTTATGATATTTCTTTCCTCTCCCCACACACCCCTCACCGTCCATCGCCTGACCCACATTGAGAGTTTCCTTGCCCTCAGTTGAATCCACCTATCAGCCTTGTAGATGCTCTCCTTTCTTCCCATTGAGCGTAATCAAGGATTGTTTGAGCGACCCACCCTTGCCCCGTTTCATTCTTAGGTGCTGATATTTTTGCCTTTCACCATCACACTTCCCAGCGCGGGTAGTTTTGATAATCGAATCCTTCGTTGGTTGTTGGTTTGGCGTGAATGGCTGGGAGACGATTGTACCATCAGCTCTTCGTTTTCCACAGGCCCAGCCAACGAGAGCCCATGAGAGAAAGTTCCCTGGATAGTCACCGCTTGCTGCTCATCATATGGTTATGGTAAACATAGATTTCAATCCAAGCTGGGAAAATTGAACCACGTAGTCGGTAAGGTGTCACTGTATATAAAGTAGCCTTCCGTCCTCTAAACTTTTTCTCGACAGCTCAACAACCATCTGCATCCAGTCAGTCCAAGTCTTCTCTTCAAATTCACATTCGCCTTCTACAATTTCACACCTCCTTCTCAGGTATATTTATCCAAGGCATTGTTACAGAAGCATTTCAATAACAACTGTAGAATCTCAACCACCTTCACAAAAAACAAATCCTCACCACCAACCTTCAAAATGGAAGACACTAGGCCATGCACTATCTGGGTTGTCGTTTATACCCAATGCGGTCATGAGGAAAGCGAAATGGTACACAGGTCTGGTTGTGGAGGATATTGCAAATATGGAACCAAGGAGGAGAGAAGATCCCGTAATGGAGTTTGCACTACCAAAACTCACTAGAGAGGTATATCTTGCCAAATTTTGAATTTCAGTATGCATGAAATTAACATCGAGCAGCGCAATTCCTCCTCGATGGGACGTGTAACTTGGATAGTTTGGGTGTTCTTTTTGTATTCATTTCTTGTTTTTCTTTGGAACATCTTTTCTTGATTTCATATTGGGGTGGGGGGCTGTATGGGGTTGAAGGGAGGGAGGCAATAGTGTTGGAGGATTTGGATAGAGTGTGCGAGGTATGCAGGTGTATCACTATTGCAACTGATTTTTCCTCTCAATCTATTTCTGAACCCCTTCTTTGCACTGCAATTTTGACAAATGACTTGATATGATGACGAAAACAAGTGTAACCAGAAAATTGTGTTCTTTTGAAAACTCCAACTAATACATGGCATAACACATTCTTGTGTTCTGACTGGGTGTAAAAGAACTTCTCGTTGCATCAGGGCTAAATGGTAGAGAACTTATGCATTCATGAATACCCTATCACCAGTTGATGTAACCGTTTGTGGCATAAGCCATCTCAATCCTAGGGAGGGACGTGATGCCAACAACGAATTTTGCTGACATTGTTGGATGAAAAAATAGAGCCTAAAAGAGGAGAGATATGCAAAGAACTATTCTTCACGCGCATCAAAAAGCCGTAATGTGATTTGGCATGCATAGCAAGTGCCACTAGTTTTTGGGAAACTTTCCCCAAGCCAAGTTCCTGCGGTACGACTACCCAGTATGTAAAAAGAGCCCACACGATTAGCGAGGCTGTACTTGCATGATTTCGCATTGATTCAAATCCCAGAGAAAGCAAAAATAAAGAAAAAAAAGAGTAACTGAAAGCATTCTAGTAGCAGGCATAAGTAAAAAGGGGCTGTGCTGCATTACTGAAAATGGAAACATGGAAATGGAACGAACTTTGGTCCCGAACTGTATTACTGGGGTCCCAGCTCCTTCGTCGGACTAATTAGCAACGGGACCAGAAACCTTAAATACGAACCATCGTGCAACGTCGTTTTGTCCTAGCCATCCCAATAGAAGTAGCTCGGGAAATCCTATGACCAACAGCAGGGACAGACACGCAACGAGCGCGGTGGATAATGGACCGAGACAGAGATGGTAAGTTCGTTGTCTGACTCGGAAAGGGACCATGATCGAGAAAGTAAGAGATATAATCCCTTGTAATAATGGGTTCGTCCATCCCAAGGTATGTTGTGCAGACGGAACCCGCCAGGCCCACATGAAAAGTGCCTAATGTAAGCCACCAAAACCGAAAGCAAATCAGAGAAGTGAAGCAGATGCCCGGCGCTTGGAAGAAGACCTGCTATGAAAGAAATGTTGGAGGAAGTCTGTTTGGTGAATGCTATAGGTTGTACAGAGTAGCTTTTGGGTCAATAGGAAGAGTCTTCAAGCGAGTTCCGCGATACCACTTTTTTCATCTTGGGCATCCATTTTTTGCTGCCCAGTCAAGGAGCTTTGATGTGCGAGCCGTCAGAGTGAGTGATCGCGGTCTCACGTATATACCGATTGATCTAACATCCAGATAGAAGAAAATCGGGTTGCGTTGGAGCCGTTAGAGTTACAACCTTATATTCCAAGCGAGGACGTGACAAGCCAGCATCGTTTTACAAAAACGACTTCCAATCTGTCTATCTGACTACATGAAGCTGTGTACGCGAAAGATCACAATGCCAGAAATAGGGATAGCATTGAAAAGGTAAAGTTCTCCAGTGACATCCGAGGAGGCAACAAAGTTGATATTTTTTTAGCTCCGGACATCGTTGTCGCATTGAGACATGGAGAATGGGAGTTGAAAGTTAGACTGGTGTTGTGTTGGTTCTCTGTACTTGGGCTAGTATTTAATAAACGCCCTTCAGCTCGTCACCACTTTTTTAGCACCAAAATAAAGCGATCACCACCTAAACACATACTTTTCACTTCACAATTATTTCACAACCACAACATCAAAATAGCCAAAAAACACAGAAAAACGAAGAGGCGTAAGGCGCGTATAAACAAGACTTCACAGCGTGAGGTCCCTATCTAGCAGCGCACTCAAATTGTTAGTAGAAGTGGACAGAATACCAACAAGCAAGAGTCACTTCTATAGGCAAAAAAAGACGAGGAATAGGTGTCTGTTTCAGAGACAGGGGTTAGGGATATTAGGAGGAGGGCTCGAGAGAACGCTGCCAGAACTCAGAATAGGAATACACAAGGCCAACGACTTTCAGTACCCTTTATCGTCAAGAATCGGCCTCGCCCTGGACCACTACTTAAAGTCACCCCCGAGCTACGACGACAGATTATTTCTAAGGTTACAAGTATACGAGACAAACGCCAGAAGTCAAATATATCACACCTTTACGACCTAGGTCTTTAGGGTAACTAAGACCCTAGTAAGAACCTCTTAGAATCTTCCTTTTAACAAGTCTTATATAACAAAGGTTACTCCTTTATAAGAGGGGGATTTAAGCCTAAACTTACCCTGGTTCTTAGGGAACAACGCGTTAAGTTAGCTAAACGACTCCTTAAGATAGACCTCTCCTAAGTAGTGTTCATGGACGCTACTACCTTATATATAGAACTTAACAATGGCCCGGATAGGTGTTAGCAGAAGCAGGAAGAGTACTACTATAAGGACGTTCGGACAGAGACAGTAAAGGGGTACTCGGATAGACAGTTCTTTAGTGCCATCTGCCTAGGTTTTCGCTAAGGTCCTTACTACATATACGACCTAGAAACAACATAGGAAGTCAAGGACGTAGAGACGTATTTAGCCAAGGCCAACACATAATGGTTACACCATGTAGAGAGAGAGTTTAACCGGCTAGAGTAGGCCAAGGAAGACTACTAGGCTAGTAAAGGACGTAGGGTACCTAGAAAGAGGGCTGAATTATATAACTTTCTACATAAACAAGTATATAAGAGGGGGGACAGGGGTAAGGGAGGGGTAGATTAGTACTAGCTTTACAAGAGGTATCTTAAGCTAAAGCTGTTCCCTTAGTATAAGGAACTACATAAACTAGAGAGAGGGAAGATAATACGTTTAGTTGTAGATAATACTAGCCCTTATAGTCATAAGGTAACTAAAGAAGTATTATACTACTATTCTATTTAGCGCCTCCTTCACCCTACACAGTCACCAGATATGAACCCAATAGAGCAGATTTGGAAGTACATAAGGCAACAACTACATAAGAGAAAGAAACAACCAAAGAACAAGGCAGATTTAAAGCGTATGTGGGCACAGGAGTAGAAGAAGGTACCCCAGAAAGTAATAGATGATGTAATTAGTAACCTAAGAAAGACTCTCCAGAAAGTTATAGACCATGGAGAGGATAATGATTTCCAGGGATAGAGCTTTAATTTCCACTACTTTTCATACAAAAACACCCAGAATTACATTATATATAAGTGATAGTAGTGAAAAAAGAGAGGTGGGGTAGAAGCGAAAAACGAGCTGAAAATTAGCTGAGGGCGTTCATTAAATACTAGCCCAAGTAGTACCTACAAGTGAGGTTGGTATTTTTTGAGGCAAACAATTGTGCCAAGAGCGCCCATACCCTAGCGTGCGGACCGTGCACTCGCTTGAAGTGACCAATCAGGTGATCCCCACGAGACCGAGGGATCGGGTCGACTCGACCTAAGCTTCACACCAAACACCAAGCACCACCAACACCAACCACAAACACTTGTACCAACGATTTGAACTTCCTGCTTTGGAGGACGGCGCCTAAAAGATATCACATCATCTGGACGATTCACTGCTCTGGACCCTTGGCCGTATTCGCCTCGACACTCCCCAAGTATTGAATACCTCTCTACGACCAATTTTTCACCTATCTTTATCTTCCCTGGCCTGGTGATTAGGCCGGTTGTGCATTGAGATGTCCATAGAGCTGAATTGGGAGACTTTGACCACGGGTCCGGATGGACTTGCCTTGGCTGACAAGATACGAGATTTCGTCCACGAGAAGTTCCAAACGGTGACGTTGCCTCGCTTTATCAAAGGTGTAAAGGTTCACGCCTTCGAGTTTGGTAAGGTGGCACCAGAGATCGAGATCAAGGATATTTGTGATCCTCTGCCTGACTTTTACGAGGAGACGGAAGATGACGATGACCAGGGAGAGGAGGAAGGCAGCGACGATGGCTGGCAATCCAAAAGTGAACAGGAGGACAGTCTAAGAGAGAGGCGCAGATTAGACCGAGCGGAGAGGAAGAATGTTCCCGCAACTGTTTTGAACCCTCCTCCCTATATCGACACGAAATTGTCGGGGATGAGAACGGGACAAGCTTCCGGGGACCTAGGAAGTCCATTCCTAGGCGTCAGTACGCCGGGTATACCAGGGGGGACTTCGAACCTAAGTTACTTCCACTCGCAACTCGCCACTGGGCTGTCGGGAACGCAAACACCTCTGGCTGCTGTTGCAGGAGCACATCTCCCCCACGGCTGGCCCGACTATACAAGTTTGCCATCCATCGGTAGAGGCCATCGTCACACGCCCAGCGGGAGTTCCTTGTCTCCTCCGCCTACAGCAGACGCGGCAGCTCAGCTCCTTCGAGAGCGCGCAAGTGTCTCTACCCTGGCACCTTCAACTTCCACGACCAGACCTCAGACTCGTGATGGCCCTATAGCAGAAAGCGGCGAGGAAGAGCCATCATCACCTCCTAGGAGATTTAGGGAGCCCAGAGTAGAGGATTTGCAGACGGTGTTCCGTGTTCGATACTCAGGCGACATCAGGCTTTCACTGACGGCAGAAATACTCCTAAATTATCCCATGCCAAGCTTTGTTGGCATACCTGTTAAGTTGAACATTACAGGTCTTTCGTTTGATGGCGTGGCGGTTCTTGCCTATATTCGGAAAAGGGCACACTTTTGCTTTCTTTCCCCCGAGGATGCTTACGCCGCGATTGGAGCAGAATCAGAGGACCACCTTCACCCCAGTGGCATGAAAATGGGTGGATTGCTCCACGAAATCAAGGTGGAAAGCGAGATAGGGCAACGAGAAAATGGAAAGCAGGTTTTGAAGAATGTTGGTAAGGTGGAAAAATTTGTGTTGGAACAGGTTCGACGCATCTTTGAAGATGAATTTGTATATCCTAGCTTCTGGACCTTCTTAGTCTAATGCCAGCCAGCAATGATATTTCCTGCCCCAGCATTCCCTCTGTCGTGTAACTGTCGAAGTTTCCGTGCGGGGTCCGGCTCTGGTGGAGATATGATTCCTATCTGCGCTCGCACTTGCTGCTGCCAAACTTCATCTCGGTCGAAAGAGCATCTTCATGTCTTTTCTTCAATCGATCGTGGCCTGGTCTCTGTTGGCGTAGGTGGTGTTTGGTATATTTGTTGTGCAATGGATGGGTCCGTCATTTCAAAGTTTCTTTGAACCCCTGATATGCAGCATTCATGTCCAGTTCCAGTTCTCTAGCATGGTCCTCACTAACCTCTTCCGTGGCCTTCATTTGATTCAGAGTAATCAGCCATTGCACAATCTTTCCCCGGCCCTCGAAATCTTTGTTTGTAACCTTGTTCACGCTTTGAATGACATCTCTTAATAGGGGGTGCAGTTGATCTTTAGCAAGAAGGCCTAACTTGACAGCATCGAGAAATGTAATGAAGTCCTGTGTTGCCTCGAGAATGAGTGTCCCGTTGATCCCGCCGCCGCTCGGGGCAGGAGAAGTATATGAAGTGGTGGTCATGGTGCTGGGCATGCCGATTCGAATTCTTTCAGTAGCTCTCGGCACTTCCATCTGCAAGAAGTCAATTGAAGGAACAGGCCAAGAGATAGCAGGAACATACATCCCATTCATTTTTAAAGGTTTCCAAGTCCACAAATTCTCGATTAACAGCCTCGTCTGCCAAGATTGCCTTGTACTGCTTTAGAAGCCGATCACAAATCTCCGTGTAGTCGGATTCGGGTATGGCATCTTTGAGATATGCCTTTTCCGTCTCGTCGAGCGTGATGATAATGCTGAAGACTTCTGCGAGGGAGTCTTGAAGGTCTCGTTCGGCTCTTGTCTCGGAGAGTTTGACTTCCTGTTCGGTCTGTCAGACTTCAGAGGGCCCCGAGGGGTTTGTGAACGCCGCACCTCATCGAGATTTATGGTTGCCGAGAGAGTGGTGTTTGGAATGTAGCTGTGAGGCGTGGGCGCATAGGCCTGCTTGGTTTGGTACATGGTGTTTTGGAGTTCAAGTTGTGCAATTGTTGAACTTGAACGCGTACCTAGTGACAGTGACGCCTCGGAAAACGGAGCTGTGGTGGGGGGGGGGTGCACGGACCACCAGAATTCTGCCCGCGCTAGCGCAAAAAGAAAAAAAGAGGGCTGCCCAAAAAAGTTTGGAGCCCTCGAACAACCCGCATTCACAACCATCGCGATTGTACAATTCTGTCGCAATGGCCAAAAGCACGAAAAAATCTACTCGCAAATTCGAGAAGAACCATCTCAAAGATGTCCTTGAAAAAAGAAAGGCCGGGGCAAAAATCAAGCAGCGACAACAAGTGAAAGCAAAACGACAGGCGCGAAATGCAAAAGATGCCGAATTCCTGGGCGGGAAGGATGGAGAGGAGGGGGCCAAGGCAAAAGAACCTACGAAGGAGGATCCATTTGGCAAGATGAATGTGGACGACTTCTTCCAGGGTGGCTTCGAGATCCCAGAGAAACCAGCAAAGAAATCGAAATCAAAATCCTCGTCGAATACCGAAAAGCTCGGAAAGCGGAAACGATCAGAGCCAGAGGAGGAGAAAGACGACGACTCTTCCGAAGCTTCATTCGAAGAAGCACCGGTCTTGAGCGATAGCGACGTGGGAAGCGATGAAGAAGATGCGACGGGCATGAGCAAAGGAGCCATGGAGGCATTGGCTGAGAAGGACCCGGCATTTTACAAGTACCTCAAGGAGAATGACCCAGAGGCATTGGATTTCGACGAAGATGCGGATTTGGTTGAGGTTGACGATCTGAGTGCTAGCGATGAAGAAGATGTACCGAAGAAGAAGAAGCAAAAGCAATCTAAAAAGGCTGCTGAAGATGGCTCTGACGACGAGGATCCAGATTCACCTGAAGTTACAAAGGCCATGGTTACGAAGTGGACCAACGCTATGATTGAAGAACACTCATTGCGAGCAATGCGACAAGTCGTGCTTGCATTCAGAGCAGCAGCCCATGTCAACGAGGACGAAGGAAAGGAATACAAGTACACTATATCGGATCCCAACGTATACCACGATTTACTCCTCACCACCCTGAAAAATGTGCCAATGGTTCTCAACCACCACCTTCCAGTAAAGGAGTCATCAGCTGGGAAAGTTCGGGTCTCCACTGATTCGAAAAAATTCAAGACACTCACGCCTCTTCTCAAGTCCCACACATCATCCGTCCACCATCTCCTCACGACTCTGTCAGATGCAGCAACCCTTAAGCTCACACTCTCCTCGATAATCCCTCTCCTGCCATACCTACTTTCTTTTAAAAAGGTTCTGAAAAATGTTGTCAAGAGTGTAGTTGATATCTGGTCAGATGTAGCGAGTTCTGAAGCAACAAAAATCACGGCATTTTTAGTTCTGAGAAAATTAGCAGTCATTGGAGATCCCGGACTTCGAGAAGCTGTTTTAAAGACTGTTTATCAAGGATTGATCAAGGGTAGTCGTACAACCTCTGTCCACACCATTCAAGGAATAAATCTCATGAAGAATTCTGCTGCGGAACTTTGGGGAATAGATCAGGAGGTCGGATATTCTACTGGATTTACCTTCATCCGCCAATTAGCAATACACTTGAGAAGCAGCATCACCAACAACCAAAAGGAGAGTTACAAGACAGTTTACAACTGGCAATACGTGCACTCATTGGATTTCTGGTCATGTGTATTGTCAGAACATTGTAGTCCTATGAAAGAAGCCGAGAACGGAAAGGCATCACAACTTCGACTTCTGATCTACCCCACTGTACAAGTCACACTTGGAGCTATGCGCCTCATTCCAACTGCAACTTACTTTCCTCTTCGGTTCCAACTGATTCGTTCACTTCTTCGACTTTCTCGGGCAACTGGTACTTACATACCTCTGGCTTCTGCACTCCTCGAGGTTCTCAATTCGGCAGAAATGAAGAAACCCCCAAAGGCGAGCACACTTAAAAGTCTGGATTTTGCATCCAGCTACAAAGCACCAAAATCGTATCTTCGAACTCGAGTGTATCAGGATGGTGTTGGAGAGCAAGTGGGGGAGTTGTTGACGGAGTTCTTTGTGCTCTGGTCAACAAGTATCGCATTTCCTGAACTGGCATTGCCTGTGGTGGTCATGATGAAGCGATGGTTGAAGGAAGCTGGCAACAAAAGTACGGGGAACAAAAACAACAAGATCAATAGCGGACTTGTCCTTATTATTCAGAAACTGGAAATGAACAGCAAATGGATCGAGGAGAAGAGGGCCAAGGTTGACTTTGCGCCAAATAACCGCGCCGGAGTTGAAGGGTTCTTAAAGGGGTTTGAATGGGAAAAGACTCCTCTTGGTGCATTTGTCGTAGGACAGAGGAAGCAAAGAGAAGAGAAGTCAAGGCTTCTAGAGGAAAGTCGAAGAGAAGAAGATAAAAAACGACAGGAGGATAGAGAGAAGGAAAAGGCAGCACCAGAAAGTGACGATGAAAGCATGGAGGATGTGGATGAAGACGACGACTCGGAGGCTGGATTCGAAGAGGAAGACGATGAATGAGGGTATAAAATCAGGGAGTCTGGAGCATGGGTGTCACAATATTATGTTAGTTAATCGGCAATCTGTCCATGTACGGCAGAATGGGGGGATCGCTGTGATCAGAATAAATGGAAACCATCACCTAATGATACCTTTGAATACCCTCACATTACGCCTTTGGTGAGTTGAATGAAAGCCGCGGAAGATATCGGATACGATTAGGGTATGTTCACCACGGGCAGTCCTTGATAGTGTTGCTGTCCTCAGCCAATAGGAGGGCCTCACTCGGGAGCGTGCCTTGTTTGATTCGCAGGCATAATAAGCGAGCTTTTGACCAACCTCACGTCGTCCGAATCTGCAACACTCAAGGCCAACACAATTATTTTGCCCACAAGTTGTTACATGTTCCTAGTTCCCAATCAGCACTTTCAATTGACAGATTCGAACTCGTAATAGTGCTTACATGTCATTCCAGAAGATCACTGACTCGTCTCTCTTTTCTAGGTCGTGCAATTTCAACGACCCTCGTCATGCATCGAACTAGTTCGTGGTTTCTTCGAATGGATATATATCCATTTAACAGGAGATATGTAACTGGAACTTTAAATCGGCATGTGGGTCATGCTCCCCACTCCACCACGCCCTCGTGCTTCCATGATAGGTCAAAACCAGACTTCTCGTGCACAAGAACGGGCCCTTGCTCCATTGAAGATGCTCCATGGAGGGGCAACGTGGGGATATGTGAGGGGTTAGATCTCCCATTTCGCTTGATGTAGGACGTTAGCTGTATTTATCGTGCTCTCGTTCTTTCCGTTTCCCCCTCTTCTTTCCTTCATCATCCACCAACTCGAAATTGTACACGAGTATCAACTATCTCAACCTCAATTCTTCATTCGTCTAGCAATGAGAGAGTATCATGGCTTCTCTTATCCTTAGCATCCTTCCCCAGGATCCTCACACCCACATCTTTTTAGTAGGAGCATTTTTGGTTCTACTTATCAGCGGAATATTCGCACTCAATTCTCGTTCTGGGAAGAGCGATAAAGAGAATCAAAACGCCTTCATACCTTTCCTCCGATTCTTCTACGCTTCATTCTTGAAACCCCATACCGGAGATGGCACGGGAAACGGTCAGCAAGACGCTCTCGAGAGTTTTTACAAGGCCCAAGCTGGTGTATATGATGCGACTAGAAAGCGACTTCTTCGTGGCCGTGAAGATATGCTCGGATTAGTCGCTGCCCAGCTGGTCCACAAAGCAGCAAAAGAGCGAACGCATGATACCAAGCGTATCTGGGTCGACGTAAGAATATCTGCTTTTCTACTCCCTGGCACTTATCTAAGCTCATCCTGTGTAGATTGGAGGAGGAACTGGATGGAACATTGAGGCCATGTCTGAATATGTCTCCGTTCCTGAATTCTTCTCAAGTGTCTACTTGGTCGATTTTTCACCATCACTGTGCGAAGTTGCTCGAAAACGATTTGCACGACTTGGTTGGAAGAATGTGAAAGTGGTTTGTCAGGATGCCAGAACTTTCCGATTGGAAGATCATGAAAATGATGTTTCTAGCTTGACATCGGTTTCCCCGTATTCAAGATACCCCAATGATGAAGAAAAGAATGTCGGGGGTGCAGATCTTGTAACGCTCTCGTATAGCTTGTCTATGATTGTAGGTCAATACTAGAAGAGTCCCTATTTCGTAGACGATAGCTAATTCTCACAGCCTGACTTCTATTCCGTCATTGACTCCATAAGCTCTCTTCTTGCGCCTTCCGGCACAATTGGTATGTTTACTCTCCATTTTCCGTTGTGGAACAAATATTAATTTCCTTAGGTGTCGTTGACTTCTATGTACAGTCGATAGTGGATTTGAGTTGCCGTAATTATACTGGAGGTGCCATTAATAGACATGTCAACGTAAGTGACCCATACCATTCCCACCATATTTCAGGCTAGACGATGAAAGATGCGGTCATTGGCTACCGTTGTCCCGAGTGGCTATCACAATTTGAGCTCCTAGCCTTATATTGCGGGGCAATTAAAGATGGATGTTCTGAGGAATGTTGTTTGGTATCTGCAATTGTTTTTGAGAACATGACAGTTTTCTCCGCGCTGCGTTCACTTTTTTCATTGCAAGAAATGCTAATATAATGCAGTGGTTTGGTCGCCTGTTTTGGCGAGCATGGTTTGACGTTGACCGTGTTGGCCTTGAAGCCGGCCGTAGGGACTACCTTGAATATCGATTCGGAACAGTATTAAGCGCAGACTGTCGAAATTATCTTCTAGGCTCAATTCCTTACTACGTTTGGTTGGGTTGCTCTAAACGACCTTCATCTTCTCTCGGTTTACCCAACTATCCCCAAGAAATTGTCGAAAGGCTCGATGCTGCGGTAACGGAATCTCCATATTTGTCGCCAATCAATCACACCAAGGCCCTTTCACGAGCTGTTGAAAATTCAACTCCTCCGGAAATCAGATCCAAAGCTTTTGATGCTGCAGTTGTTAACCTATCGGCAAACCTTCCACTTCCGTCATTCTTCTACCAGAACCATCACTGGAGAATTCATTATGATGACACTCTCAAGAAGCATACTCAATTCAAACATGAGTACATTTATGCTTTCACTTGGGAAGATTCTAGGGTGGACCAACGGCTTCTGAAACTTAGCTCTGATGATGTAGTCCTCGCAATTTCATCAGCAGGAGACAATATTCTCTCATACGCCCTCTCTTCGCCAGCTCGCATCCATGCAGTGGACCTAAACCCAAATCAAAACCATCTTCTGGAACTCAAAGTCGCAGCATACAACGCACTTCCGTACTCCGAGTTCTTCAAGTTGTTCGCCACAGGAAAACACGCAGACTTCCGGTCCATTCTTTTGACGAGATTGTCTCCTCACATGTCATCTCGAGCATTCCAGTACTGGCTCAATAACACACAAGTCTTTGAGTCCAAGAATGGAAAGGGGCTTTACGAAACTGTAAGTACTGGGACAACGTTTCTCCACTTCCTGTATTCTGAATCACTCCTCAATCATTCCTGAACCCCAACTCGTGGTAGACGAGAAAGCGGCAGCAAGGGCCCGTTGTACAGGGCTTTCTGGATATTACCCAGATTCTTTCATAGTTAAACATGATTATCTCAAGTATCTTGGGTGATTGCCTTGCATTGCCCTCGTATTTTGGGATAGTAAGCTAGGTTTGCCAGTACGGCCTGAATTACTTACTGCGGATTTGTTGTCCAGCCGCAGCCCTAGCGCAGCATTAATCCATGTCGAATCCCGATACATTTTTTCACAGGGAAAAACTGACATTTTCATCTTCTAGGGAGGCTCAAGACACGCTATCCGGGTAGTCCGTCTTCTCGCGACTGCCCTCGGATTCCGCTCTCAAATCAAGAAACTCCTCGCCGCCAAAACAATCAACGAACAACGCGAGATTTGGAGCAAAAAGATCCGTCCTCTGATCATGTCCAGAATGCTTTCCTACTTCGTCGTCTCCCAAGAGAAGTTTCTCTGGCTTGCACTAGGCGTTCCTAAGAATCAATTAGCTATGATCGAAGCCGATCACCTAGCCTCCGAGTCAATTTCGAGCAAGCCATCTACTTCGAATCCTCTGGGACATACCGAGAAGGAACTCAATTCTTCAAGAGGGCAAGCCGTATGGGAGTACATGGTTCAAACTCTTGACCCTGTCATTGAGGAATCTTTGATCGGAGATGATAATCCATACTATCTCGTCTGTCTCCAGGGATCTTACTCACAGCGCTGCCACCCCGATTACCTCACCCCCAGGGCCCACCAGAAGCTCTCCCGAGGCAGTGCTTTTAATGGTCTTCGCATCCACACAGATGAGATCAACGAAGTGGTCAACCGTCTCAAAAGAGGATCTCTCACTGTGGCCGTGATCATGGACTCGATGGATTGGTTTGACCCCGGAGCCGAGGAAGCGAGCATCCAGATCTCCAATATTAATCGTGCGATGAAGCTTGGTGGAAGAGTTCTTTTGAGATCTTCTGCTCTGACTCCTTGGTACATTTCTACTTTTGAGTCACTGGGATTCGTTGCAAAGAGAGTTGGCGCGAGAATGGCTGGAGCTTGTATTGATCGGTAAGTAAACCCTTTCATACGCGAGACCTGTGGTTGCTAATAATTGATAGCGTTAATATGTATGCTTCTTGCTACATGCTTACGAAGATTGAGATCCTTCCTCCAATCAAACCAGCTGAGCGTGGGAACTCGGTTGATCTCGATGAGCTTGAGATTTGACTCCGGTCTTCTACGTTCGTCACTGTAAGCGAAGTGGAAGGATGGAGGCATCACCGGAGAGAAGCAGCGAGTGTTGATCAAGCGTGTTTTTGCAACGAGAATACTGGCATGGATTTGGAGAAGCTACGAGATAATGATAGAACGCCTACACAAGATGATAAATACCCTGGTTTTAATGTACCTAGGTTCGTAGATGCAAGATTAAATAAGCGGGCCAGGAAGAGGGCCACATCTTTTTGAACTAGCATCATGACCGTCCATTCCCTCGCTCCCCTTAAAACGTGGTGAGACAAACAGTTTCCTCTGCCTGTGTATCGGTTCCACACTGATCTGGGTCTGTGAAATCCTTGTGATTCCAGGTCACGATGGCCCCCCTCATGTAACTCCATTTCTCTTTTGGGAAACTGATAGTTAGCGGTCCATCCCAGCCATGAATTTGAATTGTTCTTCCGTCGGGTGTCGACGCTCCGTTAGCACGATGCGGGAACCGTTCTTGGTAGATGCTTTGGCAGTTTGGATCGAGAATATCGAGAATGATATCTTCCCCGCCGCGCAAACTGTGGTACTGGAGTTGATGCTTTCCGGGTGTTGGCTTGCATCCTGGGAATTGTGGGTTTGCGAGAGTGAGGTTGAATAGGACTGATGCGGAGAGGAGAGAAAGCATGTTTGTTGATGCCCGTGTGAGATACATTTTGAACTTGCGGTTGCTTTTGAGTTGTGAGACTTGAATGTTGTGATGTTGAGGAGTGATAGTAGAGTTTTATTGCAGTTTAGAGTACAAATTGAGAGAATGTGAGTCTTTATGCTTGATATTACTAGATTGTGAATAATTGATTTGGGGGCTTGTGAATAAAATCTCTGGATCGCTTGACACAACCCTGAAGTGTATACTGGAAAGATGCTCCGTGGTCTGATATGAAACCGTGATTCAAACAGCTTTAGGTCTGTATTGACCGATGACGAGAAGGTCGTGATATAGTTGTTGGTTATACAAAGAGGTTCCAGTCACCACTCAACATACTGCTCAGTAGTGCAATGACTAAACTCGGTAAAGGACCTTTGTTGGAGCAATAACCAAAGCTATTATGTCTCGTGAAGAACATGAAACTTGCAAGTTGCAACTGGTTTGCTGACGTTTGCTGAGAATTACTGACATATGCTGCAGCCAAACCAACAACCGAGACCCAGGCCAAAAGGGAGTCACGACAACGCCTTCGAGGCCTCTGATCCGACCGTACGCCGTGACCACTTTGGCCTTCCTCGATGTCAAAGTCTCTTGCCAACTGTATCAAATGAGAAGGAAGTGGCTCAAATCCTCGACCGTGCACGTGATGTTCTTCACTGCCCACCTCATTGATGCGCCCTCAAGGTCGACGGAGCTGCAGCCCACAAACGGGGTGCCTCTCTGTCCTCTCCTTCTCTTGACCAACTTGACAGTCGCGACTGCCCTCCAACCTCGACGAAACCATTATAGTGCTCGCAAGACCACCATTAGCGTGGCTATGAGTCCTCGGATTCCAAAAGGGTTTCCTCCCTCATCCAATTCCTCTCGAGCTGGACTAGGAATTTTGATCGTGTACGCATCGTGATGATAATGTTGAAAACTTGCTAAGAAGCTTAGCACAACATATAGACATCCTTTGATCATGTTGATAATAGTGCGTGGGTGTCTGGGATGGACTCCTTCCTCGTCGTCACTATCGAGGTATTTTGCCTCAGAACGTCCACTCCTCACCACCAAGTAAGCCACTCAGTACCATCTCCCCCAACTCATCCAAATCACCCGACCAAGTCTCCAGATCCTCTTTCATTCCCGCATCCACATTGACCTCGCTCACACCTGTATTCCTATCCTCTCTCCTAAAAACTTTCAAGTCCCCAATTGTCACTTCCCTATTCCCCTTCCTCCCTCTCAAATAAGACTTGTAACCTTCCTCCCACGCTTCTCTCGTTTTAGCCTCCCAAAGGGTTCTCGTGCTTAGGAGCGGTATTTTAAGTACAGTATGACAAGGAGGTTTAGAGAGCGGGATAGATAGTGAGGGTGCAGGGGAAGGGGAAGAAGGGGGGCTGGGTTTCACAGAGAGATCTAGGATTTGTGATGCTATGTGGAGGATTGTCAGAGTTCTGTGAGTAAAGTAGAATGTTAGTGATTATACTGAAAGCAGCTGGGTGGAGATATATACCGAATCCTACTCTGCGTCAGAATCCACTCTTCCCATTTAGGAAACGCAACTTGTGGTGTTGAGAGTTGAACATTCAGGGATTGTTGGATATCGGTGGCAATTTCTCCCATAGCAATCGTAGTAACAACGCCAACAACAATGCACCTATCCTCATCTGCAGCAAGTAGTAGAAGATAAAGGGTCATAGCCTGAAGCGCCTGTACGAACATTCCCTCCTCGTAACCACGATACTATAATCCCTCATCAGTTTGCCCTAAAACTTCTGATCAAAATCAAGAAGGAACCGAGAGAAACAAACCTCGTCATACAATCTCTTCACCTCAATCAAAAGAGTCTGATTGACAAGCGGAGTACACGCGTTCGTCTTCCTCTCATACATCCCTAGAATCGACCTGCAATTCGACAATATAATCCCTTCGTCTTCCTTCATCTCTCTATCCCCATGTATAAACCCCGGCCTCTGCCCCCTCCCAAATTCTGTGACAAACTTCTTCATCACACCAAACGTGGAATTCCCAACAATCCTAGAAGCCAACCTGGCCTCCCTTTTTCTTGCCAAGAATCCTGGGAGATTTCGGTCCAGAAGTCGCCATTGAGACATATCGAAAGAGGTGCTTTGCATGAGTGACCATGCCATGTTTTGGAGCTCGGTCGGGGGGTGGTTGTTGGTGATTTGGATGGGGAATTTCCTCTGCGGAGGCTCGAACGAGAACCCCGCTTCTTTCTCCGAAGGTGGAAAGGTGGAGGGGAAAGATAAAACCGGGGAGAACCAGCATATATCCTCCTCGGGAGTATTTTCCGGTGCCGGTATTGAAGTATCTGGCATTGAGTTATGTATTTCTTCAATACGTGGTTGCGCAGGAATAGTTCCAGAGCCTCCCTCGTCCGTTCCGAATAAGTTATCCTCACCGGGAAGACCAAACAGTTCACTATCCAACATATCCTCGTCGAGGACCTCAAATCCTGGGGATGGAAGTCTCTCATTCTCCCTTCCCGCTTGGTCCGGAGTATAAACTCTGTTTGGCGACGGAGCAAACGATCTACTACCCAAAGCCCAACTCCTGACCCCAAAATGCTCCTCGTTCCTCTGATTCGGAGTATTTCCAAAACTCACACTCTCTCTCCGAACATCATATTTACAATCCAGATTCTTCTTCGTGCAACGCAGACAAGATGGTAGAGTGAGTGTACATCTCGTCTTCGCCCCTCTACACTGGTGGCATGATTTCTTGCGGGGATTCTCCATGTCGTACGATTCGATCAAATTCAATCAAATTCACTTCTCGGATCGAGATGTGAATGATCAAGTGAGTTACTGTTAGAGTCTACTAAGTGGCTGGGTTGACTGCAAACCTCTGACAAATCTCCAAGCATGATGAGGAGAGCAACCGGGTTGGAGCCAACATTAAAGCAGCACCCACTCCGAAACCACTCCGTCATGCTTCCAGCATTGCCGCCTTTGTGTACCGGAGTTTGCCCCACTTTCTTACATTTTGGGACGAGGGGAGATGATGTATAAACCGGACTTGTTTATCAAGCAATTGGAACAACCCTGATATGATGTCGCGATAGACTTTGAGGATGGTTACACAGAGAATTGTATATAACAAGGTGAATTTCCCGGTGAAATTCACTCACCTTCTCTTCAGTCCACTTCATCTATAAAGCCGCATCTTCCTCATCAATCAACCTCTTCAATTTCTAGTACAACAGAAAAAAAGTAAAAACCACAAAGAATAGCAAAACTCATCGAAAATCTTTCCGGCATGTCCTCACCAACACGTGTAGCAATTATCGGTCTTGGCCTCGGCGAAGGAGACTTCGCAGCTGGCCTTTGGGCAGCACAAGTCCATCTTCCCTTTCTCCAAACCTCTCCATCCTTTCAAGTTGTAGCAATCTGCAACTCCAGCGTTGCCTCTGCACAGAAGTCAATCGAATACCACAAACTCCCCGCTTCCACCAAAGCTTATGGCTCCCCATCTGATCTCGGAGCCGACCCAGACGTCGACATGGTTCTAGTGAGCGTGCGAGTCGCCAAACATTACGAACTCACGGCCCCAATTTTGGAAGCTGGAAAGGACGTCTTCGTGGAATGGCCACTTGGAGCCAACCTTGCCGAGGCCAAATCATTGTCCGCCAAAGCGAAGGAGAAGAATGTGAAAACTGCGGTGGGAGTACAAGCTCGCGCCAGTCCTCTCATCACGAAACTTCGCGAGATCATAGGAAATGGCGATATTGGAACCATTCTCTCAACCGTGGTTCAAGGAAATTTCTCCGCCTTGCCCATTGATGTTTTCATTGCCGGAGCAGAATATTATCTCGACGCGAAGAGTGGTGGCAATTCTCTCACCATCTTCTTTGGCCATTTCTTAGATTCCTTCCTCCATGTTCTCGGACCGTTTTCACCAAAGGAAGAGGATTTCTCGGCCATCTTGGAAACGAAATTTCCAGATGTAAAAATAATGGACGCAACATGGACGCCTGTGGGGGAGGTGAAGAGAACGAGTCCAGACCATATAGCTGTGCAAGGAAAGTTGGAGAGTGGTGCCATAGCTAGCATCAACTACTCTACCTTTCCTCATTCCGCTTTGGACGAAGGAGTAAGATGGACAATTTCTGGAACCAAGGGACAGATTGTGGTAACGACAGGAGTTGACCAGTGGCAAAACATGCCAAAGGAAAAGATCGTGGTGAAAATTAAGACAGGGGAGAATGATGTGGAAATTGTGGAATTGGACAATAAGGACATACAGGGGTTGGCGGTGAAGGGTTACAATACCGCCAGAGAGTGGGAGGCATTCCGAAAAGGAGATAAAGGAAAATTCGCGGATTTTGACCAGGCGGTCAAGACTCATGAAGTTCTAGATAGGATCATGACTGTAGCTGAACAAGGCAAGTAGTCCACCAGCGGTTGTGTATGTCCATAGAGGAAGGGTTGATTGGACTTTTCGTTGGCGAGAAATGTCAGTCTGCAAAGCGAGTGATTATTTTAAAAGTTTCCTAAATAGCTCTGTATCTATCAGCGAATTGGAGCTTTTTCCTAGGAAAAAATTGATGAGTGAAGTAATCGTTGTTTAGCATGGCATCTGCTATATTTTACACACCGAATAACCCTTTCCCTTGGAGTGCATTGGTCCGTAGTCGTAACTTTGTGACCACATTACCAACCTTAGCTTTAATCTCACTTATTTTGATCTCCATGCTCGATATCTCCGTGAATTGCTTTTCAACCAGAGAGCACGTTAGTTGTTCAAGCTCCTGTGTAGGCGGTTCTAGCGTCCAGGCTATACTAATGTGAAAAGCCGGCGAAAGATCTTGTACATCTTGCCAATCAAGTTTTGGTTGCTTTTCTCTAACGGGGCTTCTATGAACCCTGCTTGTACTACTTCTCTTATTTGCAGGTCGGGCAGGAAGTATTGCCTTTGCATACAGAGGCGGTTGGCCATAATTCTGAACTGCCGTGTTGCTCGTATGGAGAAGTTTGTTCAGACCATCGTGCGCGGGTTGATGGACTCTCAAAACGAGAAACCAGCGGGTCTTTTCGAAGTTTGCGACCCAATCGAGACCAGAGAATTTGATTTCAAATCTGACCAGTCAGTGAATGTTCTGGTAATGGAGATGTAGCAACTTACGGTCGAATGCCAGAAGTTGAGACAAAGTGTTCCAATGAAACCACAAAATCATCTTTTACCTCAGTCGAAAAGCCAATTGGTCGCGAAAGACTGATATGAAGAGGCAAAGGAGCACCGAGGTCGCTAGTCAAAAACGAATGAATGGTGAACTGATTGTCGGATGGCAACTTTTCTTGTAAATTTGATATCAATGTCTTTAGGGAATTGTATTCTGTAGGCGAAGGATACCCTCAGACGAGTCAGCGGTTGAAGACTAAGTTACAAGTAAAGGTAGAATAGAGAACTTACACTCGATATAGATATGTGTAGGCCAGTTTCCGTCCACATGAGGGGTGGCTCTTTTCCTTCCATTATGCAGACTCGGATCATCCTTTGTACTTACTCGAGCCGTTGACGCGTAAAGATCGTGGAATTTGGAGGGAAGCGGAGGTAGATCATCAGCCTTTTCTGTGAGACGTGCTCTTTTGACTCCTTTTAGGGGAGCCTGCTCCAGCTCATCTTCGTCTCCGGATGAGGGGTAGTCGACGAGAGCCATATAGACAGCTGACGGAGCGAATGTCGAGGGGGCTATGGTGGCGCGACAATGTTGTTCTTTCTCGATGTCTTCTTGGTCTTGCTTAGGGGGTGAAAACTTAGATATTCCCGGCTGTCACTTACAGCAACTTGATTTACTATGTGTAAAGAACCCAAAAAAGCTGACTACTTCTATGTCTTTCCCTATGTAATCACGTGCTATATATAAAGTGGGGTAGAGCCTTGCCAAAACTTCCAGGTTCAGTGCAAAGCAGTTCCAGCCTCGTCCCCACGACTTCCTCTCACAACCATGGCGATCACAATACTTGCTCCAGCTCCAGCTGAGCCCATACACCGAGAGGCCGATTCCTCAGACGACTCAGATGATGGTGGAGCAGATTTGGAAGGAGACCATGACATGCGCCCTAGCAAACGAGCGAAGCATTCGACAAGCAACATAGTAACTCCTGGTGAAGTTGTCACCGACGACGCTCAATGGATGAGGTCAACGCCTACACGATTACCCTTTCATGCCCTGAGTACTGACGATTATTTAGAGGTCATGGCACGTACATCGAATCAGGCAGCACCGAAATCATAGCCACAGTAGCTGGCACCATTCAAAAGACCAACAAACTCCTCTCCGTTCGCCCTCTTCGCGCAAGATATACTCCCGAGATTGGTGATCTAGTAGTCGGTCGTATAATGGAAGTGCAGTCGAAGCGATGGCGTGTCGATGTTGGAGCGCCCAACCTTGCAGATTTACCGCTTGCTGCCATCAATCTACCCGGAGGCATTCTACGAAAAAGAACTGAGACCGATGAACTTGAGATACGAACATTCTTCAGTGAGGGAGATCTCCTGGTTGCTGAGGTGCAAAGTTTACGGCAAGACGGAAGCGCAAGTTTGCATACACGAAGTTTGAAATACGGCAAATTAAGAAATGGGGTCTTCATGAGTGTTACTGGTACAGGTGGAGGCGGTGGTGTGGTGAGAGCTCGCAGGCAGGTCTGGACGATCGATACGATGCGCGGAGGAGGAAAAGTGGATGTGATTTTGGGTGTCAATGGTTACATTTGGATCAGTAAACATATCGAAGTAGCTGGGGGTGAAACTGCCATTACGAGGATGGAGGAGAGTATCAGCGCCACGGTATATTCAAGTCAAAACGATGATATTGGTCCAGAGACGAGAACGGAGATTTCACGAATAAGGGGGATCATAACCCTCTTGGTTGAACAGGGACTCCGAGTCGATGAAGACATGGTGATGAAAGGGTACGAGGCAGCGATTGCTATAGACGATGAGGACGTAGGCGAAAGCAATGTCTATCTGGGCGGAGAGAGAGGCAAGAGGGTTTTGAATTTGCTGAGCGGAAGATGAAATTGCACGAGTCAGGACTTTTACAAAAAAGAGGCACACTTATTTGGGTCGCTATGGATTCCATGAACTCATTGCAAAGCTCGTTTCCAAAATACCGGAACGTTCGAACAAAGATCTGCTCATTTCCCGTTTGAAGAATTAAGACAATCCTTGAAGGATGAGGCGGACCGAGGCACGCGAGGTACGCGAGGCTAATGCAATGGGGGTCCTGACGTCCGTTACAAAAGCAGATCCCAATCGCCCAGAACAATTTGGAAGGCCTTTTATTTCCGATCGGACTTCCAGAGTTTCGAAATTTTTACCTCTTGCAATTGTGCGGCGATAAAAAAAATTTGAGGCTGTTTTCAAACCCCACCAAGATTCAACGTCATTATTCCGGAATTCTCCCTGGTTATGGATGCCCCCATTTTTATACCTTGTATGCTTCTGCCACACTGACAGTTGAACCTTTTTCTTCAGCTGTTCTAGTGGACAGTTTTACTGTGATCTAAGCTCTGAACAGGGCAACTGTATTAATAATCTCGAAGACAATTCTTTTTCATTACAGAGTCAACATTTCCTCTTTAGGCAATCTCCGTCGAAATCGGTAAACTATTCCGGAGAAGAAATTCCCTGTTAAGTGGCGGACTCGTGGCATTCAGACTGGGATTTTTTTTGGGTACCAGGGCTTCGAATCCACAATCCGAGTCAACACCGGCCATTTTTCTATAGATCCACCACGCTGTTGGCCAATGATTACTTTGTACATGCGAGCAAAATCAGAGCCGCTGTGACATCGTTGGGAAAAATCTCCGTGGCTTAACAATCTGCATTGTTGGCAAAACGGGTCTGCTCCATGGAACGGTGTAGATATATATAAGGTAGGAAGACGGTGAGCGATATTTCTTTTTCGAATACTTCAATCAATCTCCACTATTTTCTTCCTCTTCAAAAGTTTTACTCCATACATACCTCTACTCTCAAATACACAATCAACAGCAAACATGGTTGAATTCACAGTTTACAAGGGCTCTGCAGACCGCAAGATTGTAGAGTCAAAGACCACAAAAGAAGTCAAGTCTGATGAGGTTCTCATCAAGGTCACCCACTCCGGTGTTTGCGGTACGGATGAGCATTACAAGGGTGCGGGTATGGTTCTCGGTCATGAGGGCGCTGGAATTGTAGAGGTAAGATCAAGACGAAAACTGTTTCAGTCACACCTACTAATGGATATCAGGAAATCGGATCGTCAGTTACCTATCTCAAGAAAGGAGATTCTGTTGGGTGGGGATATCAGCACAATGCATGCGGTCACTGCAAGCAATGCCACACCGGTCACGAAACTCTCTGCCCTGGACGAGAAATGTATGGAAGCCACGATCTCGATCAAGGCTCCTTCGCTACCCACGCCGTCTGGAAAGCAAACTTCGTTTTCGAGATCCCAGATTCCATTCCACGTGAATTCGCCGCCCCTCTCCAATGTGGAGGCGCAACCGTCTTCAACGTCCTCAACTCTTTCTCCGCCAAGCCAACCCACCGTATCGGTGTCATCGGTATTGGAGGATTGGGACATCTCGCTATCCAATTCGCCGCCAAGATGGGTTGCAGCGTAACCGTCTTCTCCAGCACCGATTCCAAGAGAGAAGAAGCCATGCGTCTTGGGGCCACCGAGTTCGTCGCCACTAAGGATGTCAAGGAGCTCAAGACCGCAGGACTCATCGACCACCTCATGGTCTGCTCTTCCTTCCAACCAGACTGGAAGCAATACCTCCCAATCTTGGCACCATCCGCTACCATCTATCCTCTTACCGTCTCCCAGGATGATTTCAGCATTCCTTACATGCCTTTGATAGCTGGAGAGTTGAGAGTCCAGGGTTCTCTTGTGGCTGCTAGAGATGTCCAGAATGACATGTTGGCTTTTGCTGCTATGCATCAGATTTTCCCAGTTATTGAGAAGTTCCCTTTGACCGCCGCTGGAATTGAGGAGGCCATGGTTAAGTTGAAGAAGGGCGATATGAGATACAGAGCTGTTCTTGTTGCAGAGTAGAGGCTTCACTTGGCTGGGACTAGGAACGGGGGGTTAAAAGGGGGTGTGCATTGCTATGGCGTATTAAAGTGGGATTGGGTTAGCGTTTAGAACTTGGGTTATGTGTATAGAAAATAGACCTTTTCATCCAATTTCTGCCATCTTGAGAAGGAAACAACGTAATTTAAAGTTATTATATTACTTAGACTCACTCCGGAATGACTCGATGGGTAGTGTAAGGATTTCTCTTACTCGACAGTTAAAAGTCGAAATAGTAAACAAGAGATTCTTCTAACTGCCTCCTCACTTTAGAACGTCCTAGGAAAGCTGAGGTTAAGGGGCCCGATAGCATTCCAGAGTCTCGCTCCATATCCCTATTGTCTGCCCGTATACGGAGTACACTACTCATTTATTGCGAGTGACGTCAATGTTCTGTGTTCCCATGCTTTGAAGGTCCACCACCCCTGGGCCTTGTTGAACTCTATCGGGTGCTATTTATCAGGTAGCGAAAGTTAACCGCCCTGTTCGCGTTCCACTTCCCGAGGAACCCCTACCATATAAAAGTTTAAATGATCCCACATAGATTTCCGTTCCATTTCCAAAATCACTGCTGTTTCCTTAACATCAAAAAGACGAGGGGGTGTATCGTAAACCCTCGTATTTCACCACACTCGTAACTTATGTCGAGGTGCTTATTTCCATCCACAAAACTTGGCAATGGTGCTGATTGGTTTCCATTACGAGGTTTACCAACATCACCGCGTATACGGTACGTACTTTCTCGACTTTCCTAAATGAGAAGGAGAATGTGAGATTTGTTGCACATCGCCCGGACTTCTTCTCCCTCTGGACTCTGGATGCTGGTCTGCTGTGCCTCTTGATTTGTGCACATTGTGAAGTTGTGGATCCGCGGGGTGTGGTGAGATCGTGAGATTGTGAAATGAGATGGGTGAGATGGGTGAGATCCGTCTGCGCTGTGGGGTTTTGTGGAGATTAGTACTCCGTATTTATTGCGTAATGCTCCGGAATAGGCGGGTGAGTTGACATTCAGGGTGAGAGATCTAATTCGTGGAACTCGAAGGGCTGGATGTTAATTACTGAACTGGTTTGTTTTCAGGTTCTCTCTTGGTGACTTATACTGGATTTGTCAACTCTAGAGAGTTTCAACGGGTGCTTGGTTGGAATAATGGCTTAAGCACACCGTGAAGTATCCTCAGGAACCCATACATTATTAATTGCCTGCGAGGCATAATTTCATAACACACAGTCGGTAACCCCCAAGAAGCCTTAAAACCTTCACAGTCTCGAGCGAGAGGAATAAGTAATGGGAAGTGCCATCAGGACCAATTCGATCATGCCCTTAATTAAAGATGCAGCAATGGTCGAAATGGACAATCAAAGTTGTGAAAGAAATTGTTCAAACAATGGCTGATTATCTGTTAATGACTGCTAATATTACGCTTACCGTTTTATTTTTCTGTGAAGAGTTGTTGAGTAAAAAAGAGGGTAGAAAAGGCCGCACGGTCAAGTTGATCCTGATGGCACTTGAGGGACCCTCGAATTATACAGAAGCAGGTGAATGTTTATAAAGCAAACTGTAGGTGACCTACCCACAGCCAGAGTTCGTTTGTATTTTTAGGTTACCTGCTAAAAGAAAGATTTTTTAGTAAAACAACCTGCCCCCACTGCAATTTGTAAGCAAGCAAGGTTCAGTGAAGGGTTGATTTCGTATTCTTGTTTTGCAAGTCAATTACCTAAAAAAGCTAAAACTTGGTTTTCGCGCTATCAATAGCCTAGAGACAAATTGTCGAGCGTAGTGTAAGAACAATAAGAGTATATTAGATTAGATTAAATTAATAGCTATTAATAGATGTCTTCTTCTCTATTTCTACTTAAAGAGTACTTTAAAATTTACTTAATCTAAAAGTTTAGCTAAAGCGAAGAGAGTTAGTAATTAATTCGATGAATTAAAACTAATAAACCTAATTAAACTAAGACATCTAATAATCTAAATCTAATATAATAAAATCACGTTAAGTAGATTAATAAAACAAAATTTTAAATATTCTTTACTTACACTAGTCAAGCGGCTGCTTTCGTGTCTATTAACGATAAGCCTGAATATTCAAGCAAACCTCACCTCCTCTCCCCAAAAAATCAAACAATAAAATCCCCCTCATCCCTCCTAACAAGCCAATTCAACCCCTCCTCCTCCCTCCCACCCCATCTCTCAGTCGGATTAACAATAACAGCAATATCCCTGAATCCCGCATTCCTAAACATCTTATGACTAGTAGGTCTAGCAGGAGCCCAAGTTCGACCGCCCGTTTTCTGGGATATGGCGTTGGTGTGTTGGGTGAGGATGGTGCCGAAATGCCGTTTTTGGAAGGAGGGGTGCACCATTGTTCCTTTGCGATCTTGAGTTTAGGGGGTTTTGTTAGATTTTTGAATAGTGAAAGCCGAGAGGGAGGAGTGAGGGAGAATGAATTAAGAGTGAGAGGAAGAGAGTGGAAAGAAGAAAATGAGAAAGGAGACAAACGATAATCTTCCTCTGGATCATAACCATAACCAGTAGCACTATTCATAACCTCCAAAAACGCATCCCAAGCCTCCATAAACAGATCGGGGGGATACCTGGGTAGCGGTCCATGATCCATGGCTTCAGCTTTCAACTCAGCCGTCATTTCTTCTCTGTATTTCCAGGGATATTGCAAGGCTGTCCATGCTACGATCTTGCTGTGTCAAAAGATCAGTAGAAGTTCACCTTTCATCCATTTCTTGAGGGGATACTAACCCGGAAGAATTCTCCACGATCTTGTAGGTCGTGATATCAGGCATGTCCCATCTTGGAGCTAGGACTTCCATTAACCAGATATGCATTTCCTCGTCCCGAACGTGCTTTCGTGCGTGTTTCCAGACGCCGTCGTTATAGTAGGCGACTTCCATCATGCGGAAAACCTCGTCCATGTCAGAGGGGAGAGCGGTGCTCAGTGTAAAGTTGGGGTCGAGGGTGAGAGCCATGGTTTCAAGGCAGGCGTGGAGTTTCCTTTGGAGGGGAGAAGTTGCTTGGGGATAGTGTTTCTCACTTTTTTCCTTTTCCTTGAGTGTACCGATATGTAAGCACTTGTATAGGCAATAACTAGTTAATCCTCCGCCTAGAAAAGTGGGGTTTCATGAGGTTGGGTCTTCCTATTTTGGAAGTGAGGAATGGTTCGTTTGTGAAGCGAAAGACAAGGTGGTGTAATTCAGCCCTTGTGTTCAACTGTTGCGAGAAGGATGCTTATAATAGCGTGAAAAGTATCGTACGAGCCAACGAATGCGAGGGCAACTTCGTTATTGGCGACGGCCTGTGGTTGTGGATAACTATCACAAGCCACAAGATGTACACTGCGCAACATTACGGCGTACAGACTACATAGACTGTGCCGAACGTGCATCGTGGAGTCACATCTCGGGGCTATTTAACTCATAGATTTAGCCAATCAAGCTTATGGTCAAACGAGCCAAAATCCCCACCAAATAAAGTAGAGTCCAAGTCTAAAAGGCCTCAAGTAATACAACGTCACTTGACTTGACTTGACAACGGATAATCTCAACACTTTTACCTTAAATCGGATGTGAATAGCTGGGTTGGAAAAATGTAGCTACTAGCTCCGGTGTCCATGTTGTTTGATAGAATTTCCACACAATACTGCATGCAGAAATATATCAATAAGGAATATAAGACCGCCGAAGAGAAAGGAAGAGGAAAACAAGAATAGCGGCACACCTACTTTATCAAAGAAGAAGAACAAAAGTAGGTTGCGGCACCATTTAGTAGGCTTACACCCCCGCCAACGATCACTTCATTTGGAGGAACTCCCACTAAAGAAATGAAGGGGGGATACTAAACTTCGGTGCACTCACTTCTGCTAAGATAATCGCTGGGTATCATATCCATTTTATGCCTGATGCATAATCACAACCCATAGGTTGCTCCAAGCTGTTCCCTGCTGTTCAAGTCCCTCCTCCAAACGCCAGGTAGAATCCAACAAATACTTAATCAAAACGAGACTTGGCATCTTCCTCCTTTGCATCACATACTTCGTCCACAAGAGCGGCGAAGTTGCCCCTCTTTGCGCTGGAGTGGCCCCAAGATCTTGCTGCTTTCTGGGTGGCTTTCTCAATGGCTAAGCCGAGGTTTCTTGTATATATTAGTGGATGATCATTAAGTTGTATCAAAACAGTTTTAATATGAGCTTAATTGGGGCTAGGAGAATGGGTGCCTTGAAGGGAGGTTGTTTATATCCTTACTTGGGAGAGCCTTTCGTGACATAACCTTGTTTTTCCAGTTCAGTTGCTAATTCGTCTTGGTGATTATCAAGGAGTGAGGTATTTGGGACAACCACAAGCGGGATACCAAGTCGCATTCCGTCTAAGATGGTTCCAGATCCTGTAAAATATACATCAGAAGATGTATAATCGATTGACTGTGATTGACCAACCAGCATGGCAAATGACCAGGCCTTCCTCTGATACTTTAGGCTTGGCTTTGCACTTCTTCATATTGTGTGCTAGACCATCTTTTTTGAAGGCAAATGATTTGATGACAAGACCCTTGGTATCTTCAGGTTTGATCTGGTTGAAGAAGTCCTCCAATTCTCCGACTTGGACTGTGAGATGGGTAAAATTGTAATTGTTCAGCCTGAGAAGGGTTTGTTTTGAGACAGCGGCTGCCAGAAGTTCTTCAAATCCAGCTGTTGCTCCGATGGTAACGAAACACTCCCGACGTAGTTTGACTGGAGGTTTGTCCACTGGGGAGATCTCCTGAGGGTTGTCCGATGACATTTAGTTGATGGTTGGTTGAGGGCAAGGTAGAAGACTATTGTGTTACTATGAACGGAGCCCAGATCTCTAAGATCAGCAATGATGGTGATACCGGTAGCGCAATGACTTCCAAGAATGAGCAAGTTGTAAAAAGGAGAATTGATGGTGAAGTCAGTAATGAGGAAAGTATTGGGGAGAAGCCTTAGGCCTCAAAGGCACTACTTTTTAGGCACCGATACTCCGTACAGGGGTGAATAATTGTCTATCCGCCACCAATGCTGCTTTTACAAGAACCACTTTTCTATATATTTGCCACTGCACTTAAATAAAGCTATTCAGAACTTTGTATACATTCCATGAGCTGCAATCACAGCCGCACACCTTGCATGCATTCCACTCTCCTTATCATAGAGAATACCACGAATTTCCGCATCTGTAATTGACTCCCAGGCCCCTAAAACAGCTGCTCTAAGCCTCCTGGAGTTCTGGTGGACCTCCGGATCTAGCGTTTGTAAGATGTCCTTCATTATATCCCAAAGAGTCTCCTTTGGTAATAGATCTGGTGAAAA